>NAGG01000196.1:0-136488 GCA_003031705.1 Calonectria naviculata | reverse complement strand
TCCCCAATGTTACCTCGTCTGGGACCCGGGAGACAAGTCGCTGGCCCGCTACGTCATTGCCCTATTTCGCGATGGCAGTAACGCCGAGCAAATGTCGCGAATTGTGGGCCCGGAGTGGGGGCCACCCATGTGGGAATAACCCGGGCCTCCGGCTTGGCAGATCTCGGGTGTCGAGCGGCGGGCGAGCCAGGACGGGTGCGGCATGGCGGCACGGCCAATGACGACACTGTGCGCGCGGTCAGGGCCCTCCGACTGCTTCACCCGGGGCCGCACGATTCATGGCCCGCGCCCGGGAGTGGTTTCCAATTGCAGCGCTAGATCCCTGGGGATTGTACGCAGCCTGGTGGACACCGGCCCAACGTCACCGGTAAAGATCGTCCTGGGACATGGACATTGGTGTGGAGCCTGCGTGCATGGTGGTGGTATGGTAATACCAGAGATTTTGCGAAAAAAAAGAGACTTTTTTCAATTATTGTCTGACCAGTCTGCTCGAGGGTCTCGGGTATATCAATAGCCGCGTCTGGCTGTTTAAGTAGACGTGGAATCCGCGTTGATCTCGCAAGCCCGAGATTTGTTGTTGTTGTTGTTATTGTTGATCGTATCCATCCAGCCCAGCACTCGGCTACGCATCTCAAGTCGTTGCCATATATACTCACCAAGCACAGCTGGGCTTGCTTGTAACTCTTATTTTTATTTTGAGCTCCTCTGATGGTTTAAGCCTGTCGCAAACATGGCTCCTCCAACTTTCGCAGGCCTTTCTGGCCGGCACCTCTCACTGGCCATCTCAACGGTGGCCACTACTGGATTCCTGCTGTTCGGTTACGATCAGGGTGTCATGAGTGGTATCATCTCTGCCGATGCCTTCAACAACTACTTCCCCGCCACAAAGGGCGAGACCATGCAGGGTTTCGTCACTGCCATCTACGAAATTGGTTGCTTCGCCGGTGCCGTCTTCATTCTCAGTGTCGGTGATCTCCTCGGTCGACGACGTGCCATGATCCTCGGTGGTATCATTATGATTCTAGGTGTTATTATTCAGATCTCCGCTATGCAAGGCCACAGCCCCCTCGCCCAGTTCATCGTCGGCCGAGTCATTACGGGTGTCGGCAACGGTATTAACACTTCTACAATCCCCACCTACCAAGCCGAGTGCAGTACCACCTCCAACCGAGGTCTCCTCATTTGCATTGAAGGAGGTATCATTGCCTTCGGTACCCTGATTGCCTACTGGATCGACTACGGTGCCTCCTACGGCAACGCCGACCTGGTGTGGCGTTTCCCCATCGCCTTCCAGATTCTCTTTGGTCTCATTCTCTGCATTTCCATGGTCTGGCTCCCAGAGAGTCCTCGATGGCTCCTGACCCACGAGCGATATGAAGACGCCGAGAGGGTCATCGCTGCCATCCGTGGCTACGAGGTTGACGGTGTCGAGACCAAGGCTGAGCGAGACCGTGTCCTCGACTCGATTCGCGCTTCCGGTTTCGTTGGCCAGAAGAGCACTCCCATCAAGGCTCTCTTCACCCACGGCAAGACTCAGCACTTCCGCCGAATGATGCTCGGTGCCCTGTCCCAGTTCATGCAGCAGCTCGGTGGTTGCAACGCCGTCATCTACTACTTCCCCATTCTCTTCCGGGACTCCATTGGCCAGACCTACAACATGTCCATGTTGCTGGGTGGTGTGAACATGATTGTCTACAGTATCTTCGCTACTGTTTCCTGGTTTGTGATTGAGCGTGTCGGACGTCGCAAGCTGCTCCTCTGGGGTACCATTGGACAGATGGTTTCCATGATCATTGTCTTTGCCTGCTTGATTCCTGGAACCCCCGGTGCTGCCAAGGGTGCTGCCGTTGGTCTCTTCACCTACATTGCCTCGTTTGGTGCCACTTGGCTGCCTCTTCCTTGGTTGTACCCCGCCGAAATCAACCCCCTCAAGACTCGATCGAAGGCCAACGCCGTGTCCACCTGCACCAACTGGATTTTCAACTTTTTGGTCGTGTAAGTACTCAGCATGCCAGCATTCATCTTTATGCTTGTGAGAAGTCGACTCTGACACTGTTATAGCATGGTTGTTCCTATCATGATCAAGCGTATCGGCTGGGGAACCTACCTGTTCTTTGCCGTTGTCAACGCTTGCTTCCTTCCCGTCTTGTACTTCTTCTACCCTGAGGTGAGTAATTTGGCTGTGAAACGATTACTTTGTAGAGGGATATATGGCTAATATGAATGGTGCAGACCGCAAACCGCTCTCTCGAGGAGATCGACATCATCTTTGCCAAGGGATACGCCGAAAACATTTCCTACGTCAAGGCCGCTGAGGAGCTGCCCTTCCTTACTCACGAGGAGGTGGAGCGTGAAGCCCGACGACTTGGTCTCATCGACGAGGCCAGCGACGGTGCCGTGTTTGAGAAGCGTCCCACGGACGACAACCACGAGACAGGTGACTCGGGTTCTGAGAAATAGAAGGCTGGCTAGGCTGGCCGTCTTGGTTATGACATGATAAATTCCCCGGTGCGGGATGAGGATTGGACTGGCTCCATGGGCATATATCCATTTTGTTATGACTCGATCGGCATGATGTTGCCGAAAAAAGATACCCAGAAGCAGATAGCTTACAAAGATACCAGTATAGACGAATAGACGAGAGTGTCGGAAAGACACTGATGTCACATAGGAACTTTGGTGCCGTACTAAGACCACTGATTCACGAGTGTTGGGAAAATGAACTTTTGTGCTCAGCCACACGCCGCTCAGCGGTGCAGTGCTCAGTGGTGCAGTGACTTGGGTGTGCAGGCTAACGTTAAGCTTGACGGCGCCACTTTGCACAAGGCAGAATTAATGCCGCTACTGAAGCGTGGGGATTGGCTGCCTCTGCACCTTCGCGTTGCTTTTGTCGCCATGGCGCGCCGGGCTGTAGAATTTTGCTGGCAGCCCTACGCAAGGATACGCGGGCTTCTGGCAGCCAATGGCATGGCTGTGGCGCAGTCGCAAATGTTACGATGACAAGCCTCTCAGCTGGAGCGCCCCAAATGGCACTTCGGGGAATTCTCAAGCTGTGGCGATCCTGCGATGAATGTCAAAACAAGACACAGATGGACTTGATGATTCAATAGAGGGTAGGATCCGCGCCACGGGCTCGCAATTGCCCAACCGCAGCATGAGAGGCGCCTTAAATTCTCACCACGCTTGGGGGCAGCTGCAGCCCTGAGACAGCGCCAGGAAGCATCATGGACCACATTAGGGATCCATGCGGCGCTACTCCCCAGGGCTGAAATTGCCTGACATGCTACGACCTGGTAATTGGCTACCTCCCGGGGTAAGCTGACCCGTGGGCCGGTCGACGTGGCTGGGATCGACTGCGACGGCGGCGCACTACAGGCCGTGACCACACCGCTGGCAGACGGAATCGTCAAGAGTGAATCATGGGTTCATGGATGGGATAAATAAGTTGGCTGCTGCACTACCGAGTGCACATCTGCAACACCCTAAAAAGCTTGTTTCTGCGTGCCAAGCCCGGGGACTCAACACATTTACAGCAACCACATCTGCATCTGCAACATCATGCACTACGCAAAATCCCTGCTGGCCTGCCTCGCCCTGGCAGGTGCCCAGCTCGCCGAGGCGGCCAAGTCGACCACCAAGACTTCAACAAAGACCGTCTTCCTGCCGCAGCGCGCCACCGGCTCTGCGTCGCACATTTACGCGTCCGTCATCACCAGTGACTCGTCCAAGACGGAATACCTGCTCGCCTGCCAGACTGCCTTCAAGTCGCCTTACAACTGCGATGGAGACTTCAAGGGCGTGACCGTCACCTACAGCGCGTCCGACATGGACGTTGCCTTTGGCGCATCCACGTACAATTGCACATTGGGATCGTCGGCCGTCTGCGCCACCAAGACGGCCTCGTCGGCGAATGAGGGCACCACGACGTTTAACCCCAGCCAGAGCGCTGCTCGCATGACGGCAATCACCGTTCTGGATGTCAAGAAGAAGTCGACCAAGAAGGCATCGACCAAAACAGCGGGCGTCTGCAAGCGAAGCAGCAACTCAAACTCGGACAGCTCCAGCTCCGGGTCTAGTTCAAGCAGCAGCAGCAGCAACAGCAAATCTAGCTCCAGCAAGAACAGCAAGAAGAAGTCAAGCAGTTCCTCATGCTCGGGGGCAGCTCAATTGACGTGGGATATGGGAGTCTTCGCTATTGTCGGCGCGGGCTTGGCTTTTGCCATTGCCCTCTAATGCGATGAGGGTTAACAAAAAACTACGGTGCTTGCTGGCAGCGTTTATGAGAGACCGCGCTTTGTGGCGTGATGTAATGACCCAAAATTGTTTTTCTTTCTTCTACCACGAATTTGTATAGATATATCCAGGTCGAACCAAACTCATGAATCAAAAATCTATGAATCAATTCTACGCCCCCCTCCCTCTATTTTTGTGCCCCTCAACTAAGCATTCTCTGCCCTGTTCAGAAATTCCCAGATGGTGTGCCACATTGCGACGGGATTGGAGTACATTGGGAAATGCCCGGCGTCAGGGATTTTGGCTAATTCTGCGTCAGTGGCGCCGATGGTGGGGAGGTAGGACAACGTGGCGTGCTGTTCTCCAAACATAAATACCCGAGGAAACGGTAGCGCGATGAATTTGGAGAGCAAGTCGCCATTGTCGGAAAGGTGAATCATGGACTCAAAAATGCCTTTGATGGCCTCTGGCCTGACCCGGTCCCTCAAGCCTGCGGCGTAGATGCCGCTTCCGTAGAATGGCGATTGAAGTGTCCTCTGAATGAGATCTTCCAGAAATCGGCGCGGGTCCTGATCGGGATATTCGAAAACCTGCCTCGAAAGGAAACAATCTTCGGGCGCCAGGTTGCCCTTGATGTCAATGAAGCTGGCTACGGCATGGGGACTTTTGTTTGCTAGCATCAGTGCTGTCAAGCCGCCCATAGAGTGTCCGACGAGGTGGAATTTCTTGATCTTGAAGTGTTCGAGCACGGCTTCAGCCGTCTTGATAAGAAAGTCAATGTTTGGTTTGGAAAGATCTTCGCAAAGTGACTTTCCGCAGCCAGGTGCATCGTAAGCAATGAATGGCCGCCCCTGAAACGATTTATTGAGCGCAATGTCGATGTAGTCCTCTTTGGTGCTCCCCCAACCATGAAGAAACAGTATCGGCAGAAGTGGTCCTTCGCGTCGAACAATTGCGAGATCCAAAGAGGTATTGTCGACAGTCAACCTTAGACGCTCATGGATAACATGATGTTCAAGTTGCTTTGTAACGCCGTTCATCTTGGTTGAGGGCATCAAGTGAGCTGATGTGGGATGAAAATTAGAGAATCCGACGAAGCTTTCAAAGTGTCAACCATGGTCTGCACTTCTTGATTTCCGAGGGAACGAATATTTTATATCTAGTTGCAAAAGGAACCTCTATGCTTGTTTTTTGGTCTTACGTCGGCGACTTGTCAAGATGCCGCAGTTGTTAGCAGCATCTGCCCCACCACGAACTAGTAGTATGCGATGAATACCAGTTTCTGCCTTTGACAATCCTTGCTATCTCAGTCCAAGGCACTTAATAATCAAGGCTAGAAATAGAAATATCCAATTCTAAGCTCATCATACCAGGTACCGGGACATCTTCTGAGTACTGATGGTAATGTGACTAGAAGTAAAATCGAGAAAGCCCGTCGGTAAACTGGCAAAAGGCCGAGAGCCCATGTACTTGGTGCTCCGCAACCATGGCGACTAAACACCGGGACGGGCGGCCCTTCGCGCGTTTTCATCTCGACGGTCGGGTTTATTATGGATAGTTTCTTCTGGATTAGACGAGATGACAATAATGGGGATTTAAACAAAATGAGACGTTAGCTAAGCAATGTTATTTCTCTTATGCATGTGACTCTCGGCCAAATTTATTGGCCACGACCCGTATCCAAACACCGTTGCCGTAGAATCTCGCGAAACCCGATCATGAAGTCAGGATATGCTTTCCTTTTCTTCTCTGTGTTTCCGTATCAATCTGTAAACTCGATCCGCTATACGTATCTCCGTGGAAGCTTTTTTTCCCTCCCTTTTCATAGCCGGATTTATGATGTTGGACAGAATACGAACTGCAGCACTTTGCAGAATTTTAATTTCCATTGCCCTTTCTAGATCTATTAATTAAATAACCCGCACTGCTTTTCACGACGAATTACCAGGTCGCCACAACGATAAATCGTGATCTCAAGGTGGGCTTGCAGCTGGTTCCGTAACGGGGACCAATCAAATTGAACCTAACGCTCAGACCCGCCGATGTCATCGGATAATTTCGACTCGATTGAGGTAGATTTAATCCATGTACAATTAGCCATAATGTTATGTTTAACTTCGAACGATATAGGCACCGCCTCGAGTGGGTGATTCCTTTTTGGGGTTCTCTTTAGGTTTACACGGGCATTTGATCTTCCCGACGCTGCGAATATCCAGGAATGCCCGGATAGCGTCACGTACTTACCACATTGTCATTTGGAATATAAAAGTCGCGTTGCATCCTTACATTTTAGCGAATCATCAAACCAGTCATTCATCACCGTTCGTTCGTCTTGAATAATTCAGATCCGCTCTTCAAGATGCTCACTCGTGCCTTTGGGCTATCTGCTCTGTTTGGGGCGCTGGCTGTCGCAGGTCAAAAGCCAAACATTATCATGGTCATGGTTGATGACCAAGACATTCATATGACTTCTTTAGACTATATGCCTCTTCTGAAACGCCACATCGTGGATGAGGGAGCTTGGTACGAGAGTCATTACTGGTATGTTTATTGGTCAATTTGCTCATCTACCGTCTAATACGTGTGCATAAGTACAACGGCAATTTGTTGTCCTGCACGAGTTAGCATTCTCACGGGCAAATTATCCCACAACACGAATGTGACTGACGTAATTGCCCCATATGGCATGTTGACTCTCGTGGCTTCATAATCCCGGAGAATACTAACCGGCTATAGGCGGATACCCGAAGTTCATCGACCAAGGTTTGAATAGCAACTACCTGCCCATTTGGCTGCAGGAAGGAGGCTACAATACCTACTACGCGGGAAAGTTGTTCAACGCACACACCACTGATAATTACAACACCCCTTACGCTGCCGGGTGGACATCGTCCGACTTTCTCCTTGATCCTTTCACCTATAACTTTTGGAATGCAACTTGGCAAAAAGACAAAGATCCTCCAATTAGCCATGAAGGAACTTATAACACGGACGACCTCTCTGACAAGACCATAAACTATATTAGAGAGGCACATGCCGCGGGTAAACCCTTCTTCTTGACTAGTGCTCCTATTGCTCCTCATACCGAAGTCATCCCAAGCCCGCAAATGTTTAGTGGGAATATTTCCGCCGACCAAGCTGACGTTCAGCCCGTAATCTTGCCGCCGCAGCCTGCCTTGCGACACGCAAACCTTTTTCCTGACGAAAAGGTTCCACGGACGCCTGATTTTAACCCAGACAAGGTAACCACCTAAAAAGCCTGGTCAGAGTTTCTACTAATCCCCAATACCTAGCCGAGCGGTGTTCACTGGGTCTCCAAGCTTCCTGTTCTTAATCAAACTAGCATTGATTATAATGATGAATTCTTCCGCCTGCGCCTTCGATCACTTCAGTCGGTAGATGAAATGGTGGAAAGAATTGTCCAGGAACTTGAATCTCTGGACATCTTGGATAACACATACGTCATCTACACAAGTGACAACGGCTACCACATCGGTCAACACCGTCTTCAACCCGGCAAGCAGTGCGGTTTTGAGACTGATATCAAGGTCCCATTCGCCGTTAGAGGCCCCGGAGTCCCAAAAGGCATGGTAAATGATGCGGTAACAAGCCACACAGATATTGCACCAACTATTTTGCAAATGGCTGGTATTGCTGTCCGACCCGATTTTGACGGTATTCCCATTCCCCTCACTGCGGAAGAAATCGTTGAAGCGGATTCAAACCGCCCAGAGCACTTGGGCATTGAGTTTTGGGGTGTTGCATTTAACGAAGGCATGGACAGTGAGTGAAAGATCCACGAATGGGTTTTTTTTTTAAAAAAAAAAAATATGACAGCACGCTAACTAATGTGAATTCAGGCAGAACCTACACAATCGACAACACTTACAAGGGCGTCCGCATCCATAGCAAAAGTCACAACCTCTACTACGCAGTTCACTGCACGAATGAGCATGAGCTTTACGATATGACGGTAAGGAAATTGCCAATCCTCGAATACTATATACTAATCTATCCCAGGTTGATCCCTATCAGCTTAACAATCTTCTGCCTTCCTCTCCCAACGCCACAGGAATGCCAATTACAGAATACACCGACTCTTCTGTCACTATTGGTGGACGGCCCCTGTTTCGTCTTGTCAGCCGTCTTGATGCGCTCATGATGGTTATGAAGAGTTGCAAAGGAGAGACGTGTATCAAGCCGTGGAATGTCCTCCACCCACACGGAAATGTCGCTACACTTGACGATGCGTTGAGTGCCGACTACGACAACTTTTATACCCTCTCCGCGCAGGAAAACTCTGTCAGCTTCAACATCTGCCGGGCAGGGTACATTATAAGCGCCGAGGGGCCTCAGGAGCCGCTGACCTACAACGAGAGTGGTTAAATATCGTGGGAGTCTCATGAGCTTCCTGCTTCGGGGGCAAAAGAGTCAGATGTGTCGAAACCACACGCAACTTGTAAATTTAAAGACAACATTGTGCTTGGTCTTGTAGCCTGAATTTAAATAGATAGATTTGATACAATTATCCTCAATTTGTGTGGCCATGCGCGAAAGGAGCCCTTCGGCAAACTAACAAAAGGCCGAGGACTCAAAATTTTCTTGGTGACAACCTCACATTTAGAGGCGCCTTGATCCAGTTTGTGAATACTTGCATGTTCCTGTGATCATCCACCGGGTCCCACTGAGTCCAAGTTTCATCGCTGGTCATTGACACATCATTGTGCCACAAGAGCTTGGCAGTAATCAATCTTTGTTCCATGTACGAGAGGCTATGAATCGTTTAGTTTTGTTTTGTTTCTCACGAAGTGTCTGGAATAACTCACTTTCGTCCTATGCAGCCCCGAGGGCCGAGCGAAAATGCATTGCTTGCGCCAAGCTTGTCGGTTGCATTTTCCTTGTCAAGCCACCTCTCTGGCCTGAACTCGTAAGAATCCTTGAAGTTGTCTTCCGCATGAGTCGCTGCCCACATGCAGGTCGATACCGTCGTGCCACCAGGGAGGAAGTGACCATCCACACTATCGCCTTCAGTAGGAACTGATCTGGTGAAACCGATGGGAGCGCTGGGAAAGATGCGGAGACCTTCCTCGAGCACCGCTGTCAGCCACGGCAGCTTGACTAGTTCCTCGTAGGTGATTTCATCATCGCTCTTGAAGGCGTCACGGATCTCTTGGGTCAGTTTGTCCAAGATGTATCTATTCTTTGGTCTGAGTAGATGGTTGAACAATCCAGCCATGAAGCTGCCCGTTGTTTCAGATCCGGCTATGATGAACAAGGCACCGTTGACGATGATTTCCTCTTGGTTTAAGTTGTCCTTATCCTTCTGGTTCATGAGATAGTATAAAAAGTCTCGGTGCTGGTTGCTGCCAGTTTGCTGGATTCGCCGCATGATCTTCTCCCTCGAGTATTCGAGATGCTTCTTTCGCTGATCTCGTAGCTCCGTAGGGGCAAACATCTTGAGCAGCAGACTTTGAAGCCAGCTGCCGGTCGTCGCCATTCTACGGCTTGCCTGTTCAATAGCACCAGCCTTGATAGACTCGGAAATCAGTGGAACCCAAAACCTCAAGTCGGTGCTCGTCAAACAGCCGAATGGCTCGCCAAGGGAGAGATGACCGATTATGTCGAATGTCGTGTACGAAAACCAATCTGCAATATTGCAAACCTGGCCGGAGCTGGCAAACTCGTTCATCTTATCTCGGAATATATCAATGTACTTTTTAATAAGGTACTCCTGTTCGAGTAGCGCCTTGGTGCTAAATGCGTGCGAGAGCGCTCGACGCTGACGCGCATGGTCGGCATCTCCGGCCATGGTGATGGTGACGACGCCCGGGACTGATTGGATTGATCCAACATGGACTGGGTCTTTGTGGAAGTTGTTATGCCCGGGTCTGCTGCCATAGATGTCTTTCCAAGACTTCTCGGAGTTGAAGGACAGTTCTGTCGGCGTGAGCCGGACAACGGGCCCATATACATCGTGGAGTCTCTTGACATAGAACGGCAGGCGACCGCGGACTAAAGCGTAGCTTAGAGGAATAGGAGAGATTCGGTTGAGAATCGGGCCTGGATACTTGGCGAGAGGATGGAAATAGAGGCGGTATACGGCAACGTAGAGAAAATAAATCGATGCCTATTTACGTCAATGCATGTAGAGGTACAGGTTGTGTCCTCGTACCAGAATAGTCAGGCCTACGACGAATGCAGGAATGGCTCCTAGGCCGAAAATGAAATCGCTAGCCGTAGCCATGTCGGTGCAAGATCCCAAAGAATGACAGCACTAAAAATAAATTTAGCCCACTGAACTTTTGAACCGAAAGGAATGGCTTGGAAGCTCAATTTATAGAGATCTGCGTTGGTGCATCCCCTTTCTAACTGCTCGGATATGAACACCCGAGATCCCATGGTCCTGGAAGAAAGTGCCGAGCCTCCAACTCCGAGAGCCGTCGAATTAGACACGGCAAAATTGTCAGCCTCCAATTTCACCAATGGTTACAGCGAAGGAAAAATCCCGGGGGTGTAGTTACCCAGAGTTCAATTAGGGTACGTTCGGCTTTACTAATGCCACCTCGAGCGGTTTTCTTGCATTGGCTCGCTGCGGCACGTCCGGAGCATGTTTCAAGCGCGACCAGCAGTTGATTGGATTGAAAGTTGGGTGTCAATTTATTTACTTGGAAAAATCTGTTCGCGTGCGCCCTCGCTTGCTCAACTATGAAGACAGCATCCATTTCTCACTTGACGGTTTGTCGATTTCCATCGCCGCATTTCCCCTTCCCTCATTACACCAACACGGGCACAAAGTCGCTCGAACTGAATATTACGTGCAACTTTTCTGAATAATCCAACTCCCCATCAGAAAGGTCTTGGTGGGCCCACATGGCTTGGATGATGGCCAGGAGGGGTGCAAGACTTCTCGTGAAACTCTTTTCCTCGGTCCGAGAGATGAGGTCGAGAATTACCATTCTCTTTTCATCATGGTGTGCTTCGCAACCCATGATTAGCAGTGGAAACGGATTTCTGCAAGTGTCCAACTTGGAAAGAATCTTAAATGCTGTTGAAACCCAATCAAAAAGCTTTGCCGAGTGCTTTGTAGGGTCGCCAGTGGAGCGGACGAGATATATCAGGGTGGCCAGACGGTAGAGTTCCAGGAGAGTTGCAGTTTCCCATGCGCCGGGATTTAAATCTCTGTTAATCGACTCATCCATAGCCGGAATACGGCTGATCTTCCATTCGAGAAGTTTCAGGTAGTTTTGATAATTTTCCGTCTGGGCTACCGCGTCTGATTGCTCCATGACGACATCGCAAACCTCAGAGAGCAATAACAAGACATCGTGAGAAAAGTTCTTCAAACGCCCACCCTGGAAAAAAAAAGATCAATCAGATAAATTCAAGGACCGAGATATTAAACGGACGTACCTGGTCGCCTCCTCCACACACGGTCGGGCCGGTACCGCTGATCCTGAGACCTGGAATTTGCACGTCACCGCCCATACGATTGCGACTCCAGTGTCTTAGGCTGAATCGAGCCAGTATATCATAGTACTGCACCCAGCTGATAAGTGCGGCAAAGTCGCTCTCACTTGTCGAATCATCCAGCTTGGTTGTTTTAATAATGCTCTTGGAGCCACACACGTACCACAGCCAGTGACTGGCTGTTTCGGACTTCTGCTGGGTCTACCAATCAAGTCAGTCACCTAGAATCACGCCCAGCGTGTGCAAAGAGCTACCTCGAAAGCACTCAGCAGCATGCCTGCCGCGACGTGTTGAAAGGATCGTGGTTTGTCGATTACGCTACCACTCGCAGCCGAAAGAGCTTGAAGAGCAGAGATTTTGTAGTGATCCGCGTCAAGCTGTGGCCCATCGCGATGAAGAGAAGAAAGCGCAATGGCAGATTTTAGCACTGCTGTAGAGGAGTGCGAGCCATCTGAAATCGCCATGCGAAGAATGACTTCTCGGATATCGGACGCATTTTGGCCAAAAGCAGCCAGGGAGAAGGATGCGACGGAAACAACTTTGACACGTTAGCCATGGCCCTGTTCTCATGTCACTCAGCATACAGTATTGGTACAGATCCTTTTCTTGGGGTTTCAAATTCCCCAGGGCAAAGGCAATCGAAGGGCCCAGTGAATGTGGGTTAAAGGACGGGACGGCATGATACCGCCCAGTAACTTGTCTGTCCACCTCGCCCCCCCGTCTACCTATTGATAGATTGTGCTCGATCCCTTGCATGGCAATGTGTTCCTGCATCTCCATGTCCCACGAGGAGACATTGACCAACTGGATCTGGCCTCGCTGGTGGCCCAGCCTGTGGCTTGGCGGCTCGGGCCCTTGAATGGCACGTTTCGGATCACCCGGCCTGGGCCATGACAGACGGATGCCGTATCCTGTACATCGCCTACCTGCCGAGATGCAACGATTGCATGTTGGAAATGCACGATCGCATCGTACTTTGCGGGCTACGCTTCATCGTCAGCCAAGAGAACGCCCCCGCCAATCTCGAGCCAGCCAGACCTCTACAAGTCCCACACCCCCTGGTCAGCGCCATGTGTCGGGTCCGAGCGCTGAACGATTCAGAGAGATTGAAAATGACGCTGTCGTACGTTCCGGCGGGATTGCGCTACTTGAGCGAGAGGGGATCGTGAAATCCTACGGACGCGGGAGGAGAGTCCGGCCACCGCGATCGAGAAAAGTTGCCCAAGTCAATGAGTAATTGTCGGGCTGCAGCGTCTCGTCCTCAGCTTGCTTTATCATCAAATGCAAGCCGCCGCTAAAATTGGTCCATGGGCAACTTTTTGCGAGCCCACTCGGCGATCCCACCAATAAGATGTGGGCACTACGCTAAGCGATGTTATTAGTAACCCAACTTGGGGGCCTGCGGAGATGTAACCGTACCCTGTACATCTGTAGGATTGCGCCTGGGTAAGCAGCCAGGTAACTTTCTGCGATATGGTGCTGATCTTTGGTGTGAAGATGCGTAATGGTGCGGCCTTCTCGTATTTTCTCTCGGAGAAGACCCAATTAAATAATTAACAAAATTATAAAGCAAGATGCTGTATGTTCGAAGTGTCAAAAGTATATATCGTGCATTGCCCTTCAACATTCTTAGAGCAAATCAGACAAACAATCAACACCCTCCCCACAAGACCCCACTATCAAGAACTCTCGACTCATACCCAACTTCCAAAATAACCAACTGAAAATGACTACCTACCTTGTCACTGGTGCTTCTCGAGGTCTCGGGGTATGTGATTAGTCCTATCTTTAAAAATCACAAATACTCACCCAAATCTTAGTTCGAGTTCCTTCGCCAAATTTCCCAAGATCCTAAGAATGTGGTCATCGGTCTTGTCCGAGACAAAGAAGGGACCGAGAAAAAGGTTAACCTAGAGCTCAAGGACAGAGAAAACATCCACATCGTCCAAGCTGATCTCTCCAAATATGAGTCAATCCAGGTTTGTGGCTCGAGTCAACCAAGAGGCCCCGCTGATAAATTTTCCAGAAAGCCGTATCTGAAGTTTCGTGGATTACTGGGGGGAGCCTGGATGTACTCATTGCGAATGCGGCTCTTGTCTCCACATGGTCCGCCTACGACTCAATGGGCAAATTGTAAGACCGATACTATCATTGAAGATTCCATATGAAGTAAAAGTGCTAACAAGGTCATATAGAGGCAAAGACTCGAGCAGACTACAGCAGGATCTTCTCGAATCGTTCAGTGTCAACGTGGTCGGAAACATTCACCTGTTCAACCTGTTTATGCCACTAGTACTTAAGGGCAAAGTCAAGAAAGTCATCTCTATATCGACAGGCATGGCAGACATTGACTTGATCTCCAAGTTTGATGTCGCCATTGCGGCGCCCTACTCTATTAGCAAGGCGGCCATGAACGCTGCGACTGCCAAGTTCAGTGCCGAATACAAGAAGGACGGAGTCCTATTCCTCAGTATTTCGCCTGGATTGGTCGACACTGGAAGCGAAGAGCGTAAGGAAACCAACGAACGATTGGGATCTCAAACTGGTGCTAACTTTGGAATAGCCACGGAAGAACAAGCCCAGGGTCTTCAAGAAATGGGTGCAAAATTTGCCGAGTACGCGCCCCATTTTACAGGGCCAATCACCCCTGAAAGCTCCGTGCGACAAGTGCTTTCCGTCATTGAGAAATCGAGCCTGGAGGCCGGCGACGCTGGCGCTTTCCTTTCTCACCTTGGAAATAAACAATGGCTTTAAGCCTCCGATGGCCAACCATAGTATGTAATTGAATAGGGCTACGTTAGATAAAACTTCAATACACTAAACAGCCGTGAGCTGAATGAAACACCTTCGGCAACTATGTCACTGGAGCTTATTTCTACTCTGCATATGACTGCCTATTACATTATTTTTGTTTGTTATGATCATCTTCAAATTAAAACGCTATCAATGTGAAGATTTACTCTGGGCCTTCTCTTGGATCATCGCCACTGAGAGCGAGGCTGGGATGATGTGACGGTGGTATCCTGCTGGCAAGGTTAGTAAGCCAACCTCACCCGCAAGGGTGGTACAACTGTGGATATCTCTTCCTCATTTTTTCCCTACGGCACTGATTGGAGAGTAGCATGTCATGGGGTCTGTTGGACAGGGAGATTACCCCGCTCCCTGGATCTTTGGGCCTGGTCACATGCCCGGCTCATCCTGCACAGAGGACCCGGTCTGGACATAAACTGGAGATGGTTTATGAATATGGTTATGCCTGATTTATGGCGCTCTCAGTCACAACTGTCCAACAGGGTGGGCGAATGGGAAAGGAGTGGATTAAGCTTATTTCCAGGCCTAAAATGAAGCATAGATCAGGACCCTGCCAATTCCCACGCCACTGATTCGTTTCCATTAGTCACTAGGCTGTAAGACGGCCGGCCCTCAACAATCATGCCCGCCGCCTCTCTGCTCTAGACCGATAGCACCCTAGCAAAAAGTCTTGGCTCTCGACGGTGCCCTTCGGAATTCAAATCTGACGCCGACAAACCAATTCGTGCTCCCCGGATGATTGTGGGCGCCCCAACTTCCCCGCACAAACCTACCCCAGATTCCTTGCGGGTGCAGGCTCGGCATTGGGACGGAGACGTATAAATAAGGGAGTGTAGTAATGGGGTGATAATTCTGGCGACTGAATCCAACATCACCACTCTTCTTCACTAGATACGTACGGCGCACAATGGCCAGCGCTGAAGAGAAACGCACGTCTAAAGACGACTACAATGTCAAGCATGTTAACAGCGTCCTCGAGGACGAGAAACCCGTTAACAATGAGGAGCGGGACTACACTGGCACCGCAAAGAAGACTGACCCAGAGGAGATCCGCCTGGTGAGGAAGCTGGACTGGTGGATCATGGTATGTTTACGCGCAAAACTTCACTTGAGAAGCCACCCTAACCGTGGGACAGCCTTGTCTTTGTGTCATGTACTTTCTCAACTACGTCGATCGAAATGCCATCGCGCAGGCCCGACTGAACAACCTGGAGGAGGATCTCAACATGTCGGGCACCGAATTTAATACCACTGTTTCCATGTACGACCTCCCAACTCATACAGGAAAGATGCCGAAAGGCTAATAACCAGTCTAGTTTGTTTGTCGGATACGTGTTGATGCAGGTTCCAAGCAACATGATCATCACAAAAGTCAGGCCTGGTATGTACATGAGCGCATGGATGCTGGTCTGGGGTGTCGTGTCTGGTAAGCGTTCGCTGCTTCTGTGAAACCTCCAAAGCTGACCGCCCAGGCTGTACCGCACTGGTAAAAAACTATTCAGGCCTTGTGGTCTGTAGATTCTTTCTGGGAATTACGGAGGCACCAGTATGTTTTAACTTCTTGATGCATAAATGGCATTGGAACTGACGCTTCAAAGTTTTACCCGGGCGCTACGTATATTTTGTCTATTTTCTACACCCGCAAAGGTAATTTTATACATTGAATGACGAAGAGGCGAATGACTAACATCTTCAATAGAGGTTGCTTCGCGCATTGCGCTGCTTTACTGCGCCCAGATCTTGGCCACAGGTTTCTCCGGGCTCATTGCTGCAGGCATTTTTGCCGGAATGGATGGCCTTAATGGAATTGCAGGATGGAGATGGTATGTTGGACCGATGCTAATTCATGATATTTTGTTAACTCTTTAAAAGGCTCTTTATTGTTGAGGGCGCGGCCACCGGCTTGGTTTCCATCATCGGATTTTGGCTTCTTCCAAACACGCCTCTTACCACTTGGTGGTTGAACGAGCGTGAAAAGGAACTTGCCCATTCCCGAATGGAAAGAGACAAGATATCCGATGCTGACGATCAGCCCGCCTCTGCATGGGTAGGACTTAAGCAAGCATGTAGCGACAAGAGGACTTGGCTTTTCTGCCTGATGCAGAACTTTCATCTTTCTGCGTGTTCATTTAACTCGTTTTTCCCAACGTAAGTGTCCCTGTAAAGCACTTGGAAACAGAAGACGCCAAATCACTGACAATATCCGAATGTATAGCGTGGTTAAAACCCTTGGATTCGACACCACAATCACATTGGTGATGACCTGCCCGCCCTTTATTTTCGCAGGTGCTGCGGGTATTTGTTTCGGGTGGAGCTCTGGTCGCTACCACGAACGCACATGGCATATTACCGTGGGCTTGGCTATTGCTGTCGCAGGATTTGTTCTCGCCGCAGCAACCCTCAATACTGCTGCTCGATATGTTGCGTGCTTCATCTTCCCTATGGGAGCGTACGCTGTCAACTCTGTCATCATTGGCTGGGCTGCCTCAACCCTCTCTCAGACCAAGGAGAAGAAGGCTGTAAGTTGAAACGTCCAGTTTCTCAACATTCAACATGCTAACACGTCTATAGGTCGTCCTTGCTATGACCAATGTTGGTGGCCAGGTATGTTGATACTACTTCTAAGTGATTTCAGTCAACTGACTATTTTGCAGATCGGATACATTTATGGTGCTTATCTGTGGCCCAAAAGCGACTCCCCTCGATACGGTATTGGATTTGGAGCTTCGGCCGGTTTTGCATTCTGTTCCATCATGTGTGCCTGGGCCATTCGATATCTCCTCATCAGGGAAAACAGGAGAATACGGGCATCGACTTCGGAACATGTGAATCTGTATGGATACTAGAATAAGGATCATTGGATGAGAGACGGCGGGAGTGAATGCAACAAGTAGTGACAGATACAGAGCCCTACTTCGCTAGTTTCAATGGACTCTCAGACAGCTATTAGCCAATGATATCTTGAACATTTATTGGCTGGGCATCGCACATGGGATTCTGTTCCGGTTCCTTGCGGATAAAATATGGTAGCAATAATGCTTTGAATAATAGCCGCGAAAACTGAGCATGCACATACAAGAATCTTGGGGGGACAAGAAAAAATCAATAGGGCCTTGATCCGAATATAACCCCAAGCAGGCAACTGAAGAAAAGAACTCAAGACCTTACGGCTTAAAAACTCTTATGTATTATTTTTTGTTTACAGTATTAATATTTACACGTCCAAAGAGACGTAAAACTCGCATACAAAGGCTGAGCATGCTACATTTAGATAACTTCAGATAACTCATAATCAAGAGGGTGAGGGTGAGGGGTTTTGGGTTCAGACGCAAATGCACACTGCAACCACACTAGACTTTAGTGAGTGTACATTACTTTTTTCATAGCGCACAAGAAATATTGGTGCTGCGACTCCGGCATCATTCTTCTTCCATCTCCTACTGCTTTGGGCTTTCTTTTGTGTACGGGCCCTCATCAACCAGCTCATACCCATCAAAAACTTTGGACAGTATATTCATAGCTTCAGATGCCGGCCAAAGAGGGATGTCGCGGCACGAAATATCCAGTGGATCGGTCTTGTGCGCCTGGAACAGTCCGTCGAAATCGTCCAACGATGAGACGGGGAAACACGCTGAATAAGACCTAAGACTCTTGGGAGATGATTCAGTCGTTGTCAAAACATGAACCTATGTCCAAGTTAGTAAGGGAGCTTGGATAAATGAAAAGGTGAACTGACCTGGATATCCGCACGCTTTTTCTTTGAGTTGTTCTGGAAAGCCTGGGCCAATGCTATAAGAACTGCTGGGATGAAGGGGCTGTAATCCTTCTCTGACACTTGGTCCGAAACCCCCTCAGATGGCTGCTCCGAGGTTTGTACGCGCCGTTTGCGCTGCTTTAGCTGCTTCTTAACAGCTGCGAACGGAGCATTATCTGCCCACTTTTTGGAGGCAGGCTGCTCCTGTAATTTCCTCAGGCTACCCAAATCGAGATATGCCACAGCCGAATATGAGCGTGAAAAGAGCCGGTCCACTTTAAGGCTTGCTATGTAGTTTATGCTGTACTCGAGGTCAAGCACTTCGTAAGATCCGTTATCTGGTGCGGTTCGGCACTTGAAGCCGTATGCAGACATTAAATCTTCAATGGCCCATTTTCGACTGGCCTTGTTGTGGAAGCACGACTGCAAATCTCCAATGGCCTCTATGGCCTTTGAGTACGAAAAAGGAGTAAGTCGAAGCGGAGAAACCCGCAGTTTCTCGTCCGATGTGATGTCAGATTTGACATCGGATGTTGCGTCCGAGCTGACGTCTGATGAGACTGCGTCTAAGGAGGATCTCGGCGATTGGCTCTGCATTACAAAAGTGAGGGTAGCCATGATGGTATCGATTATATTGGGGAAGCTGTGGATTGATTGCCACAACTACAGAAGGGATCTGCCAAAATATTTTATAGCAATCGAAGCCTAAGCAAGCAACCATTTCCGCATTTGGAAGCCATCGCGATTGCAACAGTTTGTTGTTTCCAATCACCACCGCTAACCACATCGAGTTAGCGGTTTCGTCACTAGCTCCAGCAACAACGATGCACGGGATGTCAAGCTAGGCCAAGTCAGTGGAAGCCAGACGAAACGGCCTGCAAGAGACGTGAATTTTCTGACTGAGACCTCAGCTTGTGTTTAAAATTTTTCTAAGCGTGCGCTGATCTATTGGAATGATTCTGGTACCCCGCTGGAATCCGGAGAAATTTTGCAAGGATCGCCATGTCGCGCCCCATTTTCGTCCCGACCTCACGCAGACTAATCTCCAATGAATGACTGTGTCGGTCGAAAAGAGGAGCCGAGAAAGTTTCCGGTTCGCTCGGGACATTAGACGGAAAGAAGTAGGAGGTCTGATGCATTGTGGACTTTTGGTAATTGTGGCCGGTACTTCCGGCCGAGAAACGTTTTAGGACTCTACGTCTGGGACTTTTTCTAGTTTTCACAACACTAGCAAAAAGTTTCAAAAGTCCGCAAGATCAGGTGGCAGCAATGTTATATCCTTCCAGTGTATTTTCTTTCTTCAAATAAAATGGGGTTGTTGTTAATTGCACACGCGGTCTTAATCTCGCGACTCAATCCTTCTTCATCTGCTCTCTCAACAGGGCCGATTCAAAACGAGGACTAATTTGCGTCAGCATTGGACGTGACCAAATATAAGAAATCTTCTTGATGTTAGCCTACCATTCATGTCACTTGAACAAAATACATCACATGCAAGTTTCAAGCCTCTGTAAATGCATGAATGGCACTCTCCATGATGGTGATGGTGCATTCGCCAAGCTCACAAAATGTCAGACAGTGGGCCCATACGAGGGCTGAATCGCAAGTCCCATGTGTAATTTTAAATTCCGACAGTAAGCAACGATGGGGCTGAGCGTGCTGGCTGATGCAGAAATCCAAATCAGCGAAATGGGCCGCTATTGTCGACATCAAATCCCTGTCAGATGGCAAAGTATAGGTTAAGCATAATGACTTGCCAAGCCCAGCACATCCACTTTCTTGGGCTGACTGCCGTGATGACATTTCTTTTTCCTACGTGGCACTGCACAGTGCCTCACTGGAACCATGTGGTGAAGGACTCTGTTCAGCTGGTGGTTGAATCACCTCAATCTAAGAGTATAAGATGGACGAGGTTGAAGGACTGGAGACCGGTTCGAATCTGGTCATCAACACTGCACTTCTCAATCCAAACCATCAACATGCGGTCTGCACAAGCACTCGTTTTCCTTCTATCCGCTGCGGGTATTCAAGCCCTGCCTCATATAGAAAGACAAAAAACCCTAGAATGGGCACCTTGCGACATTGACTTTGCATCCGCGACCCCAGAAAACTTGGAGACATTTGATTGTGCAACATTGGATGTGCCGCTGAATTACACGGATAAAAATTCCGACAAGAAGTTGAACCTCCAACTTGTCAAGTACAAGGCAACGAAGCAGCTTGTCAAAGGAACTGTTTTCTATAATCCTGGTGGCCCGGGAGCATCTGCAGTCGAGCAGATCCTTGGTGGGGTTGGGAAAAGAATTGACCAGTACGTGATCGATCACCAAGTCTTTTCTACACTGCTGATAAAAATCTCAATAGAATCATTGGAGGGCATTACGATGTCATTGCTTTCGACCCTCGGTAAGTAATACACCAAAGATTGCTATCGCTCTCTATTAACCTCATGCAGAGGCACTGGTCGTACCCTGCCCTTTGTATGCAACACAACTTCAACAGCAACATCTGACATGACGAGTATTGGCCGCCGCGAAGTTCTTACTGAGCTTCCGGAGCTTGATTCTTGGGAATATTTGAAGGATCGACGTTGGAAAAGCGCGGGCGACACTGCTGAGGCATGCTTTGAAAGTAACAAAGACACCGGGGATTTGCTGGGCACACCTTTTGTAGCCCGTGATATGCTACAGATTGTTGATGCTCTTGGAGAAGATGGTCTTTTGAGATACTTTGGGGTCTCATACGGTACTGTCTTGGGTCAGACGTTTGCGACCATGTTTCCCGACCGCGTTGGCCGTATGGTCCTCGACGGCAACTTGCCTGCCGATGATTATTATTCTGGAAGACAAAGGGACAGTCTGCGCAACATCAACGAAGCTGTCCTCAATTTCTTTGCGGAATGCATCCTAGCGGGAGCCACTGAATGCCCTCTCCTCGACTATGTAGAGGAATCCGAGATGACTCCACTGGGTCTCAAGTCTGCATTCGCCGAAGCTTTACAGGAGTTACTTGATGGAACTGCGGATCTCCAAGAGGGTTCTGACGGGCGACTCATCCTACTCTCAATCAAGAACGGCATTTTGAACTATCTGTACGGCGCGCGCAGAATTGGCCTGATTCAATCAACAGTGGAGAACGCCCTAGCCAGAAATTGGACATTTTGGGAGGAGCCGTCGACTCAAGAATCAGATTCCGAGGATGAGGAAGAGAAATGGAATTTGGGTGAAAAGACCGCCATACTTGGAATTACATGCGGTGATAGCTGGTTCCGCGCAGAATCTCTCGACGACATGTATCTGAGGACCCAGGACCAGGAAGCACAGTCTGACTTTGGCGAAGTTATCTCGAATTATTGGGCTTGCACTCGATGGAAATTCCGAGCTGCCGAGAAATTCAGCGTTGGACCAGAAAGGGTTAGGACCAAAAACCCTATCCTGTTCATTAACAGTCCATATGATCCCGTCACGCCATTGACGACTGCCTGGAGCATGGCATCCAACTTTATTGGTAGCAAACTAGTGGTCCACAAGGGCTTTGGTGTACGTGTCTTCTTAAACCCATTCTCCCTTCTCAAGCAATACACTAACACAAAGAGCAGCACGGATTTATGAGTCATCCTTCTAACTGTACTCATGACATTTTCGCAAAGTATTTTGAGGATGGAAAACTTCCCGAGAACGGCATGGAATGTGAACCGGAAAAGACGGCATTTGAGTTATACAATGAGAGCTTGACGAAGTAAGGGAAACACCACAGCTTTGGGAGAGGTAGTATTTTTGCGTGGTTGTCTGTATTACCTCGACATCTTAGATTATAAGATATAGTAAGACTACACCGTTGATGGAATCTGATAATGACATGCATATATAGCCATCTATTTCTCGTCAATAATTATTACCTTGACCTTGTTCTTTTCTTCAAGAGTCCTGGCCAGAAAGTGTTAAAAATACAAAATAGGTCATGTTGCCGGTTCATATAGGACCATCACAAAATTTCATCAGTAGGTGGAAAAATAATGATCATTTGTACATTCCCGGTCCTTCCTTGATTATTACAGACTACAGGGTGTTTGCTGAGTCACGTCGTGTGTTGTGAGCTGACGCGTTGTTGGCTCGTGACCGCGACCGTACATTTTTGTCCCGACGGTCTCATTGACTGGGCTTGAGATGTTCAGTATCCTCCCTGACAAGAGTTTGTGCGATGATCGATCCCAATTCATTCAACACACGGCCGTGTGCATTTTCCGGAATGCTGTGACCTTTGGTGCTCCAATTCCGCTGTCTTGAATCCCCTGCGTTGTACATGAATTGATTTGGTTCAGATCTCGCCAGCAGCAATTTTCTTCCTCCTGATTCACCACGGCTACCATGGCGACGCCCAATGTTGAGTTGGCGTAATCAGAGCCAATCATTTCCAACTTGTCGCCACTCACAAAATTGCAACTGCGGCCTGATGGCGCTTCTGATTCGCTTCTCTACCTCGTTTATGCCTTTCAGCTCCCCACCAGCTGCCCTCAGCTATTAATCGAACTATTGACGCCACTGTGGCGTTGTTGCTCACCAACCAACAATATGGGCGAGCGGTGTGCACCGAAACCCCCGATGAAGGGTTTAAACTCTTGGATTTATTCGCCTGCATTAAGCTTAATTATTAAGCCTACTGCTTTTTTAGATGCCTTTCTAAGTTGAAAGTTGAGTCCACCCCCCCTGAGAGGGCTACCCTTCTGCTACATCCCAAATGCCATTATATTTAATGCAATGCAATTTATTCAGGGCATGCATATCGTTGATTAATTATGAAATGCAAAGACGGAGTGCATTGACTGTCGGCACCTAAGCTGTGGATATTGGTGGCTTGCTTGGCAATTCAATAGTTCAACGACCAGACCCAACAGCCCAGAAACAAAACAACGGGTTAAGAATTAAAACAAAATGAATGATGCCATGTTGTGTGGTATTTAACTAGCCAGATGGACGCACATTTCAACCCCGCCTCGACTCTCGTCATTCTTGGACATAGGGCTTCATTGCAGCGCCAATAGTAAGAATGAAGTTCCAGACGTTGATTACTCTCTTTGTGGCTACGGCCTCGGCCTACACTCCCGTCTGCAACAGCCCACCTTCTCAGTGCAGATATGTTTCCAGGCAACAGGAAAGAGAGTGCCGCAGCCTGATCTGTATGTGTTTTGAGGGATGCAGGATTTAATTTACCAGATATTCTAACCCTTTCCATCACCATATAGCGCAAAGAAACATCAAGTTTTCGACTTGTCAGGCTCCGGCAAAAACTGTTACTTCTACCCGCACCATCTACCCGACAAACTTTGTAACTCGGGTTGTTGAGCCTCCGCGATCTACCAAGACAGTCACCCAGACTACCACCAGCGCCGGCAAGCCGTAAGTCCTTCAATTCAGCGGGGAAACCTTGATCATTGATGCCATATTTATGCTAACTTGTTTGGGCCACAAGTACCACTAGGTCAGCCACCACTATTACTGTGACTAGAACTGCAACCAATACCGCGACTGTAGTTGATACCAGCACATCCACGAATCTTCAAACAATTACGGACACCGCAATTCATACCACGACTGAAACAGAAGTTTCTACCAGGTAAGCCGAGCCCTGTAACCTCGCACGTTCATGGCTAATGAATCGCTGCAACGCTTTCAGCAAGACAACGACAGTAACGTGGCAGTCCGTTGGCTGTGGTATGGAAAAGCGAGATTTATTGAAACGTGGTGGCCGCCAAAGACCTCTACCTGCCGAATGCTGTACGTCGCCTTCTCCACACTGTGATGCACCTTTGGCAGACTTCTGACCGGATTCCATAGCTTGCTTCCTAACCGCCACTAGAGCAGCTCAAGTCACCAAGACAGCGACTGTTACCGTCAAGAAACCTCCTGTCGTACGAACCATCTACAAGACAGGTCGCCCGGCTCCTACCACGACAAGGACTGTTATGATCACAAAGAAGATTGAAGGACCAACGCTGCCCGCACCTACCATAACCAAGACCGTCACCATAACCACAACCTGGACCGATCATATCTCCACCACCATTACTGATGACGAAGTAACCACGACAACAACTACAAGCACTACAACTGAAACCTCGTTCACGACAACTACAACCACTGCAACGGAAACCTCGGTCACAACCACCCGCGCCACAGCAACAGCCACCTTGACTATCGCCCAGTGTGCTGACCTCAGCCAACTCCAACAATCATATTATCTATCCAGTACTGACACTATAATCACCGGATACGATGTAGGAACACGGCAGCACTGCTGTGAAGTTTGTTTCAATGCCGACGGTTGCGCTTACTGGACGTATAGAGCCTCTACCCAGGAGTGCAATTTCTTTAGTGTCAAGGACGACGCCGGTTCTGGATGTCCGAGTGCAGCCTGTCCTAACGGAATGGCTACTCTCAATTTCGACGGTCCTAATCCCGTCAATGGCCAGTATCAGGGACCGTGCGGCGCTTTCAACTAAAGCGCTTGAGCCCAGACTGAGGCAGAGAATTAATTTCAGCTGGCGGGTGCTTCTTGCCAACAAAAGTTTTCATCAAAGGGCTGATGTCAATTAGACAAAGGCTCGCATTGTAATTAGTACCAAGTAGTAAACTGAACAGTAATAAATCTCTCAGAAGCATTCGGGACAATTAATCTGCCTAAGTAGGCCAAATATCAACAAACTCATTGCAAGAGGTGGTTGATGAAAAGACGAAAATAAGAACAGCACGCGTATATCCTATAATTTCGATAAAAGACAATATATTTAAGAAACACTACTAGCCAGCTTCTGCCGGCCAAAATCCAATACCACCGACCTTCTCTCTAAAGCAATGGCCATGGTGGCGCTGCTGGTTAATATTCATGCTCGTGTTTACGTAAAACCTTGAGCTAGCCCTCTATCCATTCTTAGTACTGGAGGGATTATGCTTAGAGTTAATTCAGTCAACCTGCGAGAATTCACGTCGTGAGTTATCCCAAGAAAAACCAACGTCTTGAAGTCTGCAAGGCCCAAGCCGCAAGTGTTCGGCAGGGGCTTTCAGAACATCATCGACTTCTACTTCCTCCAAGGCACTGGGATCTTTCGTCAAGTCTAGTACTGTGCCCACCCATTTTTTGTATTCATCTCCGTCGGTAGGAAGATTTGGGTTCGTATTTTCAAATAGTAATTGAACGAGAGTCCCAAATGGGCACTGATCAATAACACGAAAGTACTTCGTATCGGGGCCCCTTTTGACAACAATGAAGCGTATGTAAACAGTTGAAGGGGGAAGGGTAGCATGTATATCTCGCCACTTTTTCGTGAAATGTTCTTCGATTTTAGTCGAATTATGGGCCCATTTCGTGAGACGTGTCAACAGGAACGCTGCATTTGCCTCGAAAATCGGCTTGACGCTATCCCTAATCTCCGTAGTACACTGAAATGCTCCATCCACAAGCATATATAATACTTGAATGCCCATGCTTGGCGAAATTGCAACGGGGGCAAACAATCCCCAGTTGTCCCAGGTGGAACAAGCTGTTAGCATGGGAATCATTATTTCTGCAAAACGTGATCCATTTCCGCCACGTATAAAAAACCTATCATTGAATAACACAAGGAGAAAATTCCATAAGGCTGTCGTTCGACTGGCAATCTGCTTAGGGAAGCCTTCGCGGTATATAGCATGAGAGCACACGGCAGCTGGATCAGCGCCACAAGAAAGCAGCTCTAGTGCTAATTTAATTGTGTTTTTGTTATCCCAATACAAGTCTCGCAACACATCGGAGGCAAAGACGGCATCCGCATGGCTCATCGAGGATAGCGTGGCATCTCCCAGTCCCGGTATT
Source organism: Calonectria naviculata (assembly GCA_003031705.1). Lineage (NCBI taxonomy): Eukaryota > Fungi > Ascomycota > Sordariomycetes > Hypocreales > Nectriaceae > Calonectria > Calonectria naviculata. The sequence continues at coordinate 110,375 of NAGG01000196.1, read as the reverse complement.
TCTGGTACAATACTCGCGAATTTTCGCAGCGGGAACCTAGTGCCCACCCAATCCGTTATTATACCCTCTTCGTAGAGCAATTTTGTTTTCGATAACAGCCACAGCGTCCTCTCTACCCCATCTTGGTCCCCACACGCTGACTTGAAGCTCTTGTAGAAGCCTGCTATCAGTCTCAAGGGATAACCTATGCCGTGTGTTACTCCTAGTTGATAAAGCAGCCGGATTCTGCACAATACACTTTTGATTACTTCGAATGGCATATTTGCACCTGAAAATGTTCCATTCTCAAGCAAGCGTTTGCCTGCCTCCGTATCGATGAGGAAATCGTGTGCTGTGCGGTGGACAAAGTGGACCTTTTGCATCATTTGCCTCGTCTCCGGCTTCTTCTGGTCCTGTTCGCTGTAATACTCCGAAGCTTGTATCTCCAGAAGGCCGGCGCATCTGGTGTAAATCTCCTTTTCTGTTTTTTTGCATACTGCCACCATTACGTCACAACCATCATCAAGTGTCGCGCTTAAAATCTCCGCAAGTTTCCCTTTGCTTGCATATGCAATATCTAAGAGTGTTAAGTGAAGTTTTAGATCATCATCGTGCGATAATTTGCCATATGCGATAACAAGCTGAAAGAAAGTGGCGGCAGACTGTTTATATACGGCCTGGTTTTGGTTCATTCTCTTCCACATGTCATCATAGAGATCTTCAAGCTCGCTAGGAAGTTTCTTTAACCGTGATAAAAGTAACTCTTCCGAGTTCTCATCTTCAATGCCACTCTGGACACTTCTCATCGCTAGCCGTAGCCAAAGAAAGACTCCCTCTGCTTTAGATAAAAGCAATTCAGTAATCTTATCCCGTATTGAAGCAGAGATGTTTGCACCATTGCAGAATGGGACAAGCTCTTTGTGTATGTAGGCTTTTAATTCTGGCCCTGTTAGGTCATGAAGCTTCAGATGGGGCTTCTTCTGAAGTCTTTCCCTCAATTGTGGCTCTGGTCGGCTAGAAACACAAAGCTTGATATTCTTGAATTGCGCTAGGTGTTGTATTCTTTCCACGAGACCTCTTTGTCTGTCGTCGCCACAATATTCATCGAAGCCATCAATGAACATACATAGAGCCCGCTGATTCGCTGTTGACCTCAATGAGGCATCTAAAACTTCTTCAAGTTCATGGATTGACCAATCACTGAAATAATCCTTGTTGATCATAAATGAGAATTCTTTCATCATAGCATCGAGCAATATTGTATCTCTTTCTAGTATTTGATGTAGCAAAGAGCAATATAGACCCCGAGTATTATTTTGCATTTCTGACCCAATCTTCCAGAAAAAGTGTGACAAAATTGTAGCCTTAGGGTGCCACTCCTCCAGAATCTGATGAGTAATTTTGTGACTGATGATATACTTTATCAGCGTACTTTTCCCTGAGCCTGGCTTTCCTTGGATCCAAAACAAGGAATCGCTTGATCTGAGCCAGTTTCTGAAGGTCTCCCAGGCTCTAGAAATTTCCTGGGCCCTCCCTGATCTATCAGGATGGTCTGCATTAGAAGTACTAGTAGGATCGGCTGTGTGGTCCGATTCATCAGGATCGCCTGTGTCAGGAATGCTGGTAGAAACAGTTGCGCTCTCATAAGATCGAAATATCTCTTTAAAGGTTGCATCCCTCGGGTCGAGGACATCATTTCGCCGTAGATTCATAACGTCGAACTTTAGGCTCTTTAACAAGCGTTCGCGATTTATTTGCATTGCCGATTCCATTGTGTTGACTTGCGCCACATTCATAACTTGCGTAACATGATCTCTGGTTAGAGCAGCCTCATGTTTAAGCAAATCTTCCATCGTTGTATACCCGGCCTCGATTTTCAAAATAAAAGACTGAAGATCCTCACTTAAGGTGCGGAAGTCCTCACGATTTCTCAAGTTCCTGGCCTTATTCTTGTCACTAGATCCTCTGCATTAGTAACAAGGCCGCGGTGTGAGATTTAGCAAAACCAACCAGATATGATTTATTAAGAGAAACTGCATCGTGTCTCTATATTCACATAGATCTCTATCAAGTTCTTCAATTTTTCTCTTTCGTAGCAGGGAGCTTCCTCGGGCACGGATTGCAGCTATGATGCTACCTTTCTTGTGGAGCTTGGTAATTTTCTCTGCTTCCAACTTGAGTTCCTCAGCAACGCCCATGCACTTATTTGCAATCTCCGTGATGTCTTTGTCATCTTTTGGGTCGATTTGGCTGCATATTTTCTTTGTTTCCCCAATGGCTACTGTCATGGTCGTCACCTTATCTATAATAATAGAGTCGGGGGTTTTCTGCCCTTTGTATATGGCTTTGCAAATGACAATGGTGTCGCAGGCGAAGCTGATGGTCTTGAATATGGCACAAGCAGCACCAAGAGCCTGAAGCCCAGACATGATGAGTAAACTGTAGCTCCAAGTAGGGCTATCGGATCCGGGTATTGGCTGGTCCAAAGTGGTGCCAGTTTGAGGTTTAATTATGGGGTGGGAAGATGTTTTGTCAAAAGAGGGGGAGGCTGCGTCGCTACTGCTTTGCATATTTTAACCAATTAGCAATGGTCAAGTGGGACGTAAGCATTAGGTATCAAGATGCAGTGAGACCCCGGGCCCTGAAGAGGAGTTGTAACCAATGAGCGAACGAAGACTATCAGGTACGTCTTATTCTGCCTATTTTATGTAGTGATAGAAGCCTTGGCAATATTCTCATCTATGCAAGGCTCATACTACTCCCAATTTCCAAATGACTGGAGATTCCTGAGTAGTTGGTTTACGAATAAAGCATTTCATTCAACAAAAGACTGACATCGATCATGAGACAGCATTGTCTTTGCGCCCCACTACATCACCTGACTTGCTTTGGAACCAACAACCCAACAACGAACAAACCTTCCGTTCGCCCCCGTTCATGGCAGTTAACTTGTAGCCCTATATAAGACGCCACAATACCACCTCGTCATGTAGGCTGCAATGATCAACTTCACCATCATAGAGACGAAATGCCCCAACCAGCCCACCAACAACAACGCCCTGAGCTGAGAGGCCCTCCCTGGGGCCAAACCAACATGTGCCAGCTCTGCAGCGAGTGATCGACCGCACCTTCGCCTCACTCTATAAAGAGCCATCGCGGTACATTCCCCAAGCCAAATTGGTGTCTTCTTACAAAGCTACCCAGCAAGCCTTTGATATCAAAACTGGGGGCGTCATCAACAACCGTGGCCAGTCTGTTCCCGGTGTAGTCTACATTGAACCAGTTGGTCAAAAGTTGATTGGCACATGGCTGAAACAGTCGAAGCCGTGGAAACTTCGCCGGGACTTTGTCCCCGATGTCTACGATCGATCGCGGCCCACACCATATCCTATTCGCCAATACGAGGCAGACCACCTGATCATGCTCCTCAGAATGTACCTGGAGGATAACGAAATTGATGGGGTCCCTGGTCTTATTGAAGCTCACACACCGTGGTTGAATGACACGTACGTTAATACACTCTATTAATCTTCATATCCATTTCCCTCCCAATCCAATTTTAACTTTATAGGCCGTCCTCGAACAAATTCGTAAATCGTCTACAGGAAGATAATGCCGATTGGCAGATCAAAGGTGTATATCGCCAATACATCGAGTCACTCGGTGCCTCGCCGTTTGAACGCAAGATTAATCCTGACAAACCACATGCCATGGCCTTCATGGCTGACGGTGCTCCCCTTCAGGAATGGGTAGTATCCACTAGTGAGCTAGCAACCCTCATGTATACTGCTGGTGACAACTCTATTCGCCCGGAGTATCAGAAACATCGCTTCTTTCCAGTACGCTAAGTCTTTTGAGCCTACTTTAACATTCTGTCCTTTTTGCTTCTGGTCTCTAATCTGAAAGGATCTTAGGTGACTCTTCTCACTGCCTCAAACACTCAGGTTCGTTTGTGCCAGGGTATTTACGATGTCCAGAATGGAACTTTTGAGATTCGTCTCTCTCGGATTTTTGACCTCAAAGATGGGCTTCTGAAAAATCTTGAAATTGTTCACATGATCCTAGGATATATGGCAGGGAAGCCCACCGGTAAGACAACTTGGTAATGGATATACTTGTGGTGTTAGCCTTGGTAAATGGACATTGAACGTGTATAGCCAAGACAGTCGCAAGCTTGATAGTTCTGTCTGTTATTTCTTATCTCATACAGGAAACAATTGATCTCCATTTTGGATTTACAATTCAAATTCATCATTGGTGATATTTTCAAAAAGTTTTAGGTGGGAAGGGTAAATGAGCTGGAGAATTGAGCCAACCAGACTTTTCGTCTGGTTAATACCTAGCAGCTAGACGTTATAGTAGAAACGCACTGAGCAACACAAGTCAGATTTGTCAGTTAAGCATTTTATTTAGCAAGTTCGTTTCTGCTACATAACAAATTCATTATAGTTTACAGAAGGCCTCATATCAGCGTCAGGCTCGGCCCCATTCATATCCACCATGCCTGCATCCACTGTGGGATATAGCGGCACGGTTTCACCAAACGTATCAAACCACAAAAAGCTCGGCGATATCGCGGGTATCAAGTCAGAAAAATTGGTCGTCATTTCCTCATCCTGTTGGTGTTGAGCAACCATGGATCCTACGTCCAAGGCTGGCGTCTGTAATCCCGGCGCAGAGGGATTTGGTGTAGCTCGTGAGCTGTTTGTCATATCTTGTTCATTTTGCGTTCCATTCCCGCTGTCTTTCATCTGGCTGGGAACTCCAATGCTGTGGATGCTACCAAAGAGTCCCCCGACAAGCTGGGTCTGGCGCTGCATTTTCCAACGCGCCCTCATCTCCAAGTATTTATCGCACGCTCCTTGGAGGTGTTCCAGGATGACGAGATGTCGTTTTGCCACGGCATCTTGGACAGAGAACCGCGAGAGCGTGGACAGGGCCAACCGTAAACTGCGCTCTATTGGGAATGTGACGTCGAAGTCCCCGAATGTTGCGACACCAAGGACGAGACCAGAAACAAAAGCAGAGTTAATCACAAAAGGTAGCCTCTTGGGAACATGCTCCGTAGAGAAAATACTTTGCAGCATGTCGACATTGTGTATTGCAGCCTCAAGGCATGCGTAGACGAGCACTTGGTTCGAGGATGATCCAGCTCGTACATCCTGACCAGGGTGGGCAGAATTGGGGTTTGCATCCACATTGGCAGACACTTCTCTGAGGAGAAAAGGGAAAGATAATAAAATAATGGTCCAGAAAGCAGTTTGCTTAAGATTAAGAAGGCCCATATTGGGCCGCTTGGCGCCATCCGATGATTGGAGTAGCTCTCCAGGCTGGATACCATCAATGTCGAAGCCTTCGGGAGATTGCGCGGACCAGCGTCGGTGGTGTTGGCTAATCCGCTCAATGACCTCAGTGGAAATCATCCTTTTCGCATAAATCTGCGATAAAACAGACTCAAATATCATGGAAAGGTCATTGCAGGCCGAGTAGTCTTCCCTGCTCGCCGTCTCCCGTGTTTCTGATGTTGACGGCGGGCGCCCAAGAGATGCACTCATGAAAAGATCTAGAATGCGAATTGCTTTCCACAATCTCTCTCTCGCCCGACACTCGGCTGGTGGAAATAGTGCGGAGATGTCCTTGCGATGTAGGCCAAGGGCGTACGCAGCACGAACACCCATGCCGAGATACATAAACGCAGAATTCCTCCTCGATGCACCAAGAAGGTACATTGTGATGAGGGCAAAGGTCTGGATTGTTGGAATATCAGGGTCTTCCATTAGCGACTCGACAGTCAGGTAACGAGCGTAGTTGAAGAAGGCCTCAGCAAGTTCATCCTTATCTTCAGGGCCAGTCTGAGCTCCGATAGCAAAGACGAGATAGTACACCGGACTGGCAGGATCGTTCTTGTGGCAGCCATCTTCTTGCCACTTCTTAATTGAACGGGCAAGCTCTTCTTGACAAAACAGTAATAATACGCAGTTTGCGGATTGCATATACCAACGTTGAAGGTACTCTATCTCCTCCGGCGTTTGCTTCGGCGGAGGGTTCTGCGCACTTGTCATGATCCATCCTCGCCGGGCGTCTGGTGACGACTCGACAATCAAGTGCCGCAGTGGATCATCGACAAACGGGCATGTTCCCAGACTTTTCCGTACGATCCGACGGATATTTTGCAGGAACGATAACGTCGCCGAGTCTCCAATGAACATGTACTGTCCCTTGGTGTCCTTGACCAGACGGGACATCTGAGGCACCCTAGTTGGAAAGCCGCTAGAGAGTAAATGGGAAGAGGTAGATTGTCGATCGCTCGGCGAGGCCTCGGCGGTCAACAGAGTTTCAGATACGGCATGAGATGGAAGCTGGCCGGCAATAGGCGTTGCCTGTCCGGCGTCGACGTCGATGCGTATATGGTCGCCGGGACTCATCCGCTCAGGGTCCGGCCCGCCCAGCGGAGTCTCCCTCCGGAAGTGATCGGGGTCCGGGCTGGGAAGCGACGAGGCCAGCAACGGATACCGGGTTACGGAAGACTGGCAGTCTCGGCCGAGTCCACGTCTGACGCAGCGACGACATGGTCGTTGGCCGTCGCAGCGTTGTTTCCGCTGCTTGCAGCTCTCGCATGCCTGGGCGCACCGCTTGCGATCGCTATCGCGGACCCTCTTGGTCGGCATCTTGCCTCTGGGCTATGGCCCTTTGCCGCCGCCCCCGTTTCGTGCTCACACGCTTTGGTGCAGCACGCGGTCTGCTCCACTCTTTTTCCTTGTTTAAATTAGTCACTTATCCAATCTTTATAATTCTGGCGCCACCAGGTCGTCGGGCCGCCGATTCTGTGCCTGTTTGTCGTATCAGTCAAGCTGCGGCAAAGCAAAAAGTAACCAATCTGGCTTGTCATTCGTGAGACACGAGCGGTGGGGACCGGCTTAGGGAGTAATGCACCCAGCCATTCAATTAATCGAGCCGCAAGACACTTACCCTGGAGCAAAATTCTGCCTGAGACCAAGCAATAGCGATAATAGAAGGTTGAAGATTCCCAATAGCCCCATTGTCACGTCGAACCGGTGTTGGAATGCTGGCCTCTACGTAGCTACAAGTACCACTTGGGCCGAGAATGCCGAAGATTGCAGCCCCGGCAGAAATATTGAGAGGCTCGTGATTGGCTGCACCAGCCATGTTCCCCGCAGCAGACCCAGAGGGGCTACCCGGCTTCCGACAGTGCTCGGGTGATTACCAATTCTTGGCGTAGCGGAGGATTGCTTGGGAACAGAAGAATCATAGTCGATTCTGACTTGGATATGTCTGTAGCTACAAGTATCTCACTATTTGTAGGATCTTTAGAAGTCCCAATAACACCATTGGACAACTGAAACATTATTCATTACACTCCCGACATAATGACTGACTACAAGGCCACCTACCCTGCGGGTCTGCAAATCCACCCTGCGTTGGAGGCATATTTCGCCAAGTTTTACGAAATTTCGGACACACCGGGTCTGACCGAAGAATATGTGAACATGTTCACGAAGGATGCCACCTTTATCATGGCATCCAAGTATAGCAAAGGTTCAGAAGGTTCGTGCACTAGGGAGCTCCAGAGTAGCTATGTCCGCGACGCTGATAGATAAATGCGTGACACAGAAATCACCACAACAAGAAATGGAATGTGGACGTTGGTAGAGTCCCGAAAGCACACTTTGCACAAGATCTTTCCATTCGGCAACAACTCCACAGAAGTCATGATTTCTGGATCTGTCAAGCTTGGCCTGCGTTCCGGGTCGACTGTGGATGTCCCCTGGGCTGCAAGGGCAGAATTGACACAAGATGAGGCTGACGGCCAATGGAAGATGAGTTTCTATCAGGTTTATCTGGTAAGTTGACTACACTGAGATGCGTCTAGTGAGTTTTGAGCTAACACTTTTGGCAAGGATACCGGAGCTATGAAGAAATGAGTTGCAGCTATCGGGGGAAAAAAGTCAGACGTAAAGTCAATCGCCTTTATAACTAGATAAAAATAAACTCGTTTCAGAATTTTTGCTAATCTACTTTTGCTTGGATGCGAATTCTAAGATGTTGCTACCAACTTCTTCGGCTGCTTCAATGCAGTGCCAGTGGCCGACTCCCGCCAAGACTTTGATCGTCTTGGATTGCGGCTCACATCCCCATCTGCAGGAAAGACGCACGCCTGTTAGCCTTGAAAATGGGTCATCGGGTGACGGAATTGGGGGACTTACTCGTCGAGCATTACCTGGGCATCTGCGAGTGGGCTGGTCTTGTCCTCCTCCCCAGCAATGACCAAAACGGGGCAATGGGCATCCGAGTATTGAGGGCGATTGGCCTCGGCAATAGCACGGCAAAGCGAGTTGTAACCTTCTGGCTTTTGCGACAGAAGAAGCGCTCTGATAAAAGCCTTGTGGGTGGGTGAAGCCTTGGTGCCGGTAGCCGCGCCAGGGATGGCGTCTGCCATGGCTTCCATTCCCTCTGTAAGATCTCCAGTTAGTGAAGCTCATGTTTACGGACCTAAATGACATAGGGTGGGAGAAATTATTGATGATGTATGACTTACTTTGCTTAACGGTTTCAATTCGTGCATTAAATACTTGGCCAAGAGCAGGCTTTGGTAGCACTGGCCCAATGAGAATGGCACCTCGCAATTGTAACTTGGCTGCGACTTCGGTGACGACAATTCCGCCCATAGAATGGCCTACCACGATAGCTTGATTCTGTGGAATGGAAAGCTGCTGGAGAATATCCTCGACATCCTGTGCAATAGACTTGATGGTAGGAGGCTCTTGGGTCGGCAGCAGATCCGACAGGCCACTTCCTAAATTCACACTTAGTAACGGATGTGATAGGGCACCATGATAACGTACCGTGTGTATCAAATGTCACGGAGGCGTATCCATTGTTGGATAATTGAGTAAGAAGTGGTGCGTAGAACGAATGAGAAGACCCAAGGCCGTGAATGAAGATGAAGGTGGTCAAATTGGCTCCAGGTGACTCAGGCTTCACATGAGTGAAGAAGAGTGACTTGCCTCTCACTTGGAGGAAAGGCATCTTGAACGGCGAAAATACGTAAAGTAGCTTTTCCCCAATTGAACGGTTGTGGTTACATGAAGTCTTCAGGACCTTGCTCAATCATTAATGAAGCCTTTCGAGAGGGACGGGCGTGATCACAGCCGCCACTGTGCCCAGTAAATTGCTCGCTACCAATAGGGCCCCTCAGTGGGCTGGTAGTGGAGTTCTGTTGTGTCGTGGCTAGTGGGCATTTGCCGCAGCGCGTCCAGTGGGTGCGTCGGAAGCCGGGTGAGGCGAAGTGGGGTCATCGGCAACGGGGTCATGGTGCTCCTCTCAACGATTGTATATCCGTCGGGAGCTGGGTGAGGCTGTTGGCATTTGACCCGCGAACTGGCCTATCTTATTGGGTGGACGAAAGATATGACGAGCGTAGAGTACAAATGAGGCATAAACAAAGCAGCTAAGCCGGAGAATCGTGGTTCTTGATGGCTATAATCGCGTCCCGGCTGCGACCGGTTCCAGCCGGCTCCGTATCAGCATACATAACATTACCCGCTCCAGCATTCCCGTTGGAATTGGATTGGATGGAAACTCTGTGCCGTAACGTAATCGGCGCTCTCAACTTCCCAAGTACACTCCCGTTTTATGGGTATTTCGGTGGAGCACAGGCGATCATCTTGTATAAAGATACATCCACTACAATACAGGCCTCTCTCGTACTGTTCAATCCGCGCTAGTGCTGTGCAAACAACGGAGAAGAATAACCAAACATGGCTGCCAATACATCACAAACATACTCGTCCGTGGCCGAGACGAGCCGCATCTTAAAATTGCTGTGCGACCAGGTCGACCCCGTCTCCCTGCCCCCAGCAGTGCATGGTCTAGCATCACAGGTGAAATTCACTACTGCCCGCGACTTCCCCTACTTCCCCATCCCGTTCAAGGAGACGGAAACCACTGCCGCTCTCAAGGCTATTGAAGGGTCCGTCGCGTGCCTCCTTGCGGACCTCAAAGAGGGCCAAGAGAAGAAGCGAGATGTCGCGGTAGATCTAGAAAAGACAACCGCCTTTCTGTGCCAGGCGTATTTGGCCAAGGTTGGCGGCCTGGGGAAGCTGGACCCCGAAGTCAAGAAGATGCTGAAAGGTTCGTTGGAAAAATTGCGAACTCGAGGACCCGAAATTAGGCTTAATGCTAAATTGAACATAGACACCGATCTTCTGCAGGCGCAGTCAAACAACTACAGGCGCATGTCGGCCAACCTTTATGAGACCAAGGACCCAGGACAGTACTATCATATCCACGGTTCTCTGGAAGCAAACACGACCTTGGGAATGATTGGACTGGAGCCTTTCAGGCCCGATTTGAAGACTCACGAGGATATTGTGAATGTCATTGAATCCGCAGTCAAGAAGTTCTCGGTCCAAGAGCTGGAGGAGCTCAACGCCAAAAACCGCCAAGCTGGTGTCCCTGCCTTGAAGCACGAGGAGTTTCTGCAGACTCAGCATGTAAGTCCAATCATATTCCAGGCGTCATGTATGACCTGCTGATCTGTAATGCGCCTCCAGGGAAAGACAAACGTCAGCCTCCCACCCTGGTCGGTCGACCAGCTCGAGAGTGAGACGCCAAGAGTTCCTCTGCCGTCAAATGTTCCTGGGGAGCCATCCAGGCCATTGGCTGGCATCAAGGTGCTCGAGCTCTGTCGAATCATCGCTGGCCCAATTGTCACACGCATCCTTGGCGAGTATGGCGCCGATGTGCTGAAGATCACTAGCCCCAACCTAAGCGACGTTCCATTTTTCCAGGTTGACGGAAATATGGGGAAGCATGCAGCAGATCTTGACCTCAAGACTCCTGAAGGACGAAAGCAATTCGAGGTCCTCCTCGCAGAGGCTGATGTGGTGGTTGACGGATATCGCCCGGGCGCGTTGGAACGTCTCGGATACGGTGCTACGGCGTTGACAAAGCTCGCCAAGGAGCGAGGTAAAGGATTCGTCTATGTGAACGAAAACTGCTTCGGATACCAGGGAGAATGGGCTGGCCGTCCCGGGTGGCAGCAGATTGCTGATTGCGTAAGTGTTTCGTCGCGCGTCCCAAACGCAAAGAATTCCATGTCGGCGACTAACTTCCTTTTCAGGTCAGCGGTGTTGCATGGGAACAGGGTAAATTCATGGGATTGAACGAGCCCGTTGTGCCGCCTTTCCCCATTTCCGACTATGGCACTGGATGCATTGGTGCAATTGCGGCATTGACCGGACTCTACCATCGGGCTACCAAGGGAGGATCATGGCATGGAAAGGCGTCGCTCCTCCAATATGATCTCTTATTGTTCAAGGCTGGGTTGTATTCTAAGGCGGTGCAGGATAAGCTGCGAGAGGATATTGGGGAGGAATTCTTGTCGCTGCGACACGAGAACAGCGTGGACCAAATCTCCGGCACAGCGCTCCGTCGCCTCAGAGTAACGAGCCCCGAGGTCTTTTGCGAGCCTCGTCTACTGGATTCCTGGTACTCGGCTGCTTACAAGGCCGACGTGCAGGCCGTCTTGCCCGTTGTTCAAATTGACGGCCTCGAGCTGGGCTTCAGAAGGGCCAGCCGGCCAAACGGAACCGACAAGCCCCAATGGGATTTCTCAGGCGACGAGGACTACAGGAAATCCTAGGCCATTCAATTCAGTTGGAAAATTATTTTTAGAAATAAATATTAAAGTTTCGTTAGGATTTGTTTAATTTTCGGTTATCTGTTGACCCCATTTGGACTGTGCTCGGCGAATCATCTACACAATCATCACCATTCACCCTCACCAACGGAATGCAATGCGTTCATTCTTCTTTGAGTTTGCACACAATCTAATGCCATCAAGACGACTTTCACCATCGTACGACCCATAGCTGCTCATCGCTCGATAAGGGAATTATCCGCCGCGCCGTATCACGCGATCTTCTTGCGGGTAATGCACGGCCCCGTCGGATATCAGATCGGATGAGGGCCGTCTGCACCCTGTAGCCGACCGTGGCTTCACAAACGCACGCGGAGCCCTCCGGGATCTAGATCATCCACCTCGCCCTGCATCTGGAACCCCGCATTGCCCCATGGGCGCTCCATGTCGGTGCTACTGCGGGGTGCCTCTGGATCCAGCCGGACCGTTGATTAGCAGGCTGTTTGTAATGTGTGCTGCGTAAGAAACCGCAAGCCGGATCGTCGCTTTCCATGCATCTGCCCTTTCCAAACCTGTCTTCTAAATCCGCCTTTCCGTCCTTGGAGAAACATAAAACCAGTCGCAGGTCTCACTCATCCTTCAAACCTCACTTCACTCATCACATCACACCAGTCCTCCAACACCTTCGCCTTCACAGCCATCCCAATTAACCACAAGGACATATAACCAAGCCCACAGAGAAAAATGGCGACCCAAAACGGTGCTGTTGAAGAGGGCCTCGGCCAGGCATTCACCCAGAATGTCATCAACTCGTTTGGACCCAAGACCGACCCCCGACTACGAGAAGTCATGAGCAGCTTCGTTCAGCACATGCACGACTTTGCGCGCGAGATCAACCTCACCGTGGACGAGTGGCTCCTCGCCGTTGACATGATCAACAAGGCCGGCCAGATGAGCAATGATCGCCGAAACGAGGGTCAGCTCGTGTGTGACGTTATCGGCCTGGAATCGTAAGTAGTCAGCCATGCGATCCATCGCTTGCTTATGTGCTGACGCCTGCAGCTTGGTGGACGACATCACCCACCGCGCGTACGCCAAGAACGCCAACTCCGGCACTCTTTCCGCCATTCTTGGCCCCTTCTGGCGTGCCGACACGCCAATCCGTGAGAATGGCACAACCATCTCGTTTGACCCACCCAAGGATGTCATCCCAGTCTTCATGCACGGCAAGGTGACCTCAGCGGAAACCGGCAAGCCCCTTGCCAATGCTTCCGTCGAGATTTGGCAAGCTTCGACAAACGGTGCGTTTCTTTGTCACTAGGAATCCTTTTCGGGCGCTGACTTTAAACTCAGGTCTGTACGAGCAGCAGGACTCTAACCAGCGAGAGCACAACCTGCGAGGAAAGTTCATCACAGATTCCGAGGGCCGCTATTCCTTCTACTGCATCAAGCCCACTCCTTACCCCGTGAGTACACCTGCACATTGATTTGGCGATATGTCTAACATTCTGCCCAGGTCCCCAACGACGGCCCCGCAGGCAAGCTCCTTGAGCTCCTCGACAGACATGTATTCCGACCCGCTCATCTTCATTTCATGGTAAGTTTAGTACCAATTCTGGGATCATTGTAGACTGGACTAACGCATTGTGCAGGTTATCGCTGAGGGTCACAAGAGAGTCGTAACACAGATTTTCGACTCGGATTCCGACTACCTTGACAACGACTCAGTATTTGCCGTCAAGGACGCTCTCACCGTCACCTTTGTCCCCAGAAAGGGAGACCCCCAGGCCGAGTGGGAATTGGAATTTGATATGTCTCTTGCTGCCAAGACCGATTAAGCAGGATCGGATGATGAGGCTCGGCGTGCGCGACCGGCTCGTCGAGTGTAAAATGGAATGTCCAATGGTTGGCATTTAAGTGCCATTTTCTGATGTATAGCGATTGTTTAAATTACGTATGTCATATTTTTGAAGGCGAGGAAAGCTGGATATGGCCTGTTTCACGACAAGGATACGAGATGATCACTTTGAGAATATCGGGATCGAATGAAATGAAACTAAGAAGTTCTGCGGGATTTAATTGAATGTAAAAATTACGATTGACCCATGTGTCTGTAGCAGTGTCAATTGAACTCGGCCGTCGTATGATAGAGAAGGCAGAAGTGACTGGCAACATGTGATATGTCCCATTGATCCTGGGGAACTCATGTCATTTTCATTGTAGGTCGATACTAAGCAAAAAAACGGATTTAATAGCTAGAATTCAACCTCTGCTGAAAATGTCGGACAAGTTATTTGATAATGTAATGGTTGCAAATGAACTAAGAATAATCATGTGTGGATTATTGAGCTTAGTCCTTCTCATTAGCCTCCGCCATCTTGGCAAGATGAATCTGGCATAGTCACCCAACTGATACATGCAAGTTGATGGTGATTGTCCAATGAACTGGAGATTCCAATAGTGATGTACGAACCAGTGATCAGTTCCGTCTGCAGGGATGTCCCATGTGGATGACTACGCTGCATGCAGATGAAATCCCAATCAAATTGAGTTTGTGGCGCCAGTTAGGCTGAGGCTTAAGCCACAAAGGGAACATTTGCTGTGTGTCTCATTAGGAAAGCTACCGCGCGGCCTCCGAAGTTCGGAAGAATTCACCGACGCATACTAACGGCGAAGTTGATTCCTCCAACAATCAACGAAAATATAGTCAATTTTCGATTTATATGCCCTAAGAATTCCTAAGTTACAATTTTTTGGGGATTTTTCCACATCAGAATCGCAGCCCGGGACGCGAGCGATGTTTGATTTTGTCCATTCGTGAGTACTACCCTAGATTCACCGCCAGTATTAGCACACAGTCAAACGGTGGTTTTCTACAGTGATTTAGGAAAGGCTGCCGTTATTTTCGCATTTTTAATATTTCTATTAGTACATTGAACCACAATGGCAACCGATTCCCAGCCAATTGATGTTGGGCGAGAGCCAGATTGAGGTGCTGGCCCAATTAACTTCAGTCTCCTCAGGAGAGAAACCGGCCACATACGGCCAGTCCTGATGCTTTTCCATTGGCCTTGACAAAAAGTTCAAGAGGAACTACTACATTGCCTAACAATTGGAATGTCGTCATCATCCAATGACCGGATCAATTCGACACGGCTCCAATGTAGAATCCGTATGACTCACCCCAGCTCTCAATGGGACCACTTCAAAGCATTCAAACAAACGTGAACGCCCTGCAGAACCCTCCGATAACCCAAAATAAAGCAAGTTGCAGCGAAACGTCCTTAATCAGCTACCGACAGCGGTCCTACCAATTCCCGATTTGTACTAGTGGGCCTCGTAGGGAGTGTTTGACATGACGCCCCACTTGGTTGGGGATTCAAGGTCAACGTGACCGTCTCATCTCATCATCAACTTCACTGCGCCACCTCAAAAGTCGGGAAACGATGGCCTATCGTCGGAACAGCAACACGGTGGTCGGGAGGACGAATTCCTCTGCAATGGCGTCTTTTCCAATGGGCGACAGCCTCGATGATATGTGCGGCGTCGATGCCACCGAGTTTCCGGCCTTTCTCAGCGATAACGACGATGGCTTATTTCAGGATCTGGAGCTTCTCCATATGCTCCAGGCAAATATCCAGCCAATGGGAATAGGCATGCCGGGGATGCAAGAGACTAACAGTATTCAACTTGCAACTGGAACACCCGTGCCGAGCGACATTCGTGCTGAGAACAAAACTTCGTCCCCCCGGCCTCCTAGAGTTGGCGCGAATGGCGCCCCTCCGCCAAAGATTGGGTCTCGGTTCTCCAGAGATGCCGTTAAGATTTTGCGAAACTGGCTTACTAATCATAGCCAACATCCTTTCGCTAGTGAGGAGGAGAAGGAGTTGCTTCAGAACCAGACTGGTCTCAGCAAGACTCAAATTTCCAATTGGTTGGCCAATGCCCGTCGTCGAGGGAAGACACACAGTGCCGTGACCTCGTCCAGAGCACACAATACCACTACGGGGTCAATTGACATTCCAAGAAGGCCACCGACACCGGCGTGCGATATGAGAAACCAATCGTTTGACCCGTTGCAGCGATGGGTTGATTCACCCCCCGAATATGAACCAGCTTCAGCCAGCGCTATTGCGCGAGCTATGGCTGCCTGCTCAGATTCTCCAGGTAGGAATAAATGCAAGCCATTGGGTTATGGTATTGAGATGTCTAACTAGAAACAGGAACCAGAAGTCCCTACAACTTTAACCAGTCGAATGATGGATCCAATACCCCATATTCTAGGGCTTCCTCTGCCAGTAGCAGGGGTACCTCTCTCTCAAGCGGCGCGTCTGTGTATTCGTTTGAGTCTAGAGAGGGCATTGCGTCACTGAAAGCTTTCGGAAGCTCTCACCAGCGCCGCAAGAAGCGAGCTGCTCAGAAGCAAATGCACACGAAAACATCTCTGCTGGCTCCATTGAACACTTTCCAATGTACATTTTGCACAGAAACCTTTAGGACGAAGCACAATTGGCAAAGGCACGAAAAGTCTTTGCATTTGGCCTTGGAAACATGGGTTTGTGCTCCCCATGGCCCTAGGGAAATGGATGACGATCAATTACTCCGATGCGTATTTTGTGGCGAAGCCGAACCTGATGATGCGCACCTTAAGACCCACAACTACCTAGATTGTCGGGGCCGACTTCCCGAAGAACGGACATTTAATCGCAAGGATCACCTGGGCCAACATTTGCGGCTAGTACATAACGTCAAACCAAAGGATCTTGATGGACCCTTGGCCCATTGGAAGATAGCGTTGCCCGACATTCGATCGCGCTGTGGATTTTGCGATGCATCTCTCGATACCTGGAAAGCCAGAGTTGATCACCTGGCTGACCACTTCAAAGCTGGAAATACAATGGCAGACTGGAAAGGAAACTGGGGATTTGATGAGGATGTTCTCGCAAGACTCGAGAACTCTATCCCACCTTGTAAGCCCCAAGCCCCAGAACTAAACCACTAGATGCTGACATTTGTAGACTTCATCGCCACGGAGCGAGGTACCCCGTTCCCGTTCGAAGCGAGCAATGCCCTTTGTGAATCTCCGTGCAACGCATACGAACTGATCGAACTGGAATTGATGCACTTTGTGCAGGTCTACTACGAACGGTCTAAAAAATTACCGACTTCTGATGAATTGCAACTGGAGGCATGTCGTATTGTGTTTGCGTCCGAAGTGTTATCAGAACAAGAAAGCCCAGGCTCGTCATGGCTGCGGGATCTGATCATGTCTTCCGAGTCTATTGAGCGACAAGCGAGGTTCAATTCTATGAGATCAAGCGCAGAGAGTCGGCTTCCCGTTCTTCGAATAATTGGGCAAGACACGCTCTTTGAAGCATGCCCCCTCGAGTCTCAGCTGTGTGATTTCGCCGGAGCAGACGAATCGATACCCTTAACTGATCAAGAGCTTCAACAAGAGGCGTCCCGGATTATACGCCGAGTTGAGGACCAGTCAACCTGTCCCGCAGAATTTATTGCTAATTGGCTTATTGAATTAGCCGGTTCATCTACCGGTTGGTTGACCAATTTCCGATCGCGGGCACAAATTCCGTACAAGGAAGCCAGCGTTGAGTCGCCACAGTGGCCAGTAGACTCGTCAAAGATTGACGCCATTATGAAGAATTATAGCGAATTGGAAAGAAGACTATCGGAATACATCGATTTAATCAAGGCCCATGGAGTCGAAGTAGACGATATGAGTCTCCAACGACAAGCTCAAAGCATTATTGACGAATTTGAGGATGAAGAGTGGAAGCGAGTGGCATCGTCCAACGAAACCTGGCTCATGAACTTCAAAAGACGATACACAAGTGTTCGGAGCACTCAGCCCTCGCGAAATTATTCACACCTGATCAGCCCGCCGATTGGGAAATTGATGTCAAAATCTGCCACAACTACACAGCCAACAGGTCAAACCCCGGGCCAAAGTCCATTAACTACTTCTGAAAGTGCAAGGAACATGAATATTATTCAATCTCCAGTAAAACACGGTCATTTAAATACTCATAACACAAATTTCCATCGATGGGTAGCTGTGGAGTTGGCGCGGTGGGTGGCATCAACAATGTCGCCCAACAACCCTAATCAGCATATCCCGACAGACGAAGAGCTTCAGCATCAGGCAAGATTTATATTCTATGACGAGTAAGTTTGACAATCCCTTGGCTTGTGACTCTTTACTGATGGTTAAATTTGTAGTGATGACCCATGGAACCAAACACCCGCGGATAACGACGAGTGGTTGAGGCAATTCAAATTGGACGTTGGAATATTTAAAGAATCGAACAATAATACCACAGCATGATAGAATGGGGAGATCATATCTAAAACGCGCTATGATTCAAAGATGAAAGAGGGTAGAAGCCTTGATTCTCTGAGTGATCAACGAATCGAATGGCCAAGAGATGGCACTGATGGATTTATAATTCCCAACACAAGCGTGGCAAATCTGATGATGGATGTGTAATTGATGAAACTAAATGATTAAAAGAGTTCTTTTGGATTGGAAATATGAGAAATTTGAAGAATTATTTCAGAGATCACTCCCTTTCCGAATGTTTTTTTTTTTTTGCTGCAACGCCACCTATATACTGACGCAAGCTTTTGTCGCTTTTACCGTGGTGAGATTTGGGGCCAACCACTCTCCATTTACCTTGTGCTTACCCTGCGTACTACTTGCCCGCCCACTACCCGTTGCTCACCTTATCGTCTGGGAAGTACAATTAATTGAACATACTCACACAAAACTTGTGCTGTTGGTCTCTTTGGGCCAGTATAGCTACAGTGGAAATTAGGCAAAACATGTACTAGTCCATGGATACTTGCCTATTGCTACGAAAAACGACCATTTTATCCCGTAAAGTCAGTGTGCTTTTGGCAGTATTACGGACCGCCACCATTCCATCCTTAGGTACCTTTGTCGCTTCTTTGAGCAGCACCCAATCGGAAGGCAGGAGAGATGGGTCCGAATCTAGACGGGGAGGCCCATTGATCAGCGGCATTGCGCACTAAGGCGTCCGAAGCAGAGCGGGAGCAAGCCCAAACAACGCGGCAACAAGCCACCTATCCATTTTGCCATTGGTATCAACTGGAAATATCATGATATAAGTGTTTACGGACTTGAGAAATTATATACATGTATTTCTCAGTAAAATTTGTGGCAACCGGCTGGGGTCGAACGCAATTAACAGGCTGCGCGTCCTTAACACAGATTGTTACGTGGCGCCCCATTTATCCACTGTTAAAGCAAAAAGTGGACGGTCACAGAAGGCTGTTGGGCTTATATTCCAACATCCACTGTCGTAATAGTGATGACATGCATATCAGCATGGCTTTTCTTTTTTTAGTCTGTACTCCTCCGTGGTATCTGCCTTCAGGTCAAATTAGTTTTTACATCGGGACATGAAAAAGATGAAAATTGCGACGAACGGGTTTGGGGGTTGATCACTGCTGATCGAATTAAGGACTAGCAAATAGTATTTACTTTGCGTCAACAAAGCGCAAGTTGAAGTTAGACATTGAATAAGCCCGCTGTCGACGGAATTAAAAATACCGCGTTAATTCCGCTGCTATACGGAGTTCATGTCCTCGATGGGTTCTGTTTTGGGCTGAAGGAGCAAATGGCTATAGGAGAAGGATTACCACAGCCATAAATGTGGATGTATTACGGTGAGACAAGTCCTACCGACTGATGATGAGATTGAAGGTAGCAAAGGTATATAATATAGCAGTTTACAAAGAGAAATGCCCAGCCCATTCACTCACTGCACCCTGTTCATTAATAAGTTTTCCTTGCCTGCCTGAGATATACCCAAAATGCTTATTCGACTGCTCTCCCTTTTAACGCTACTATCTGGGACTCTGGCCTGTTCTCTCCATATACGCGGAGACAGCACAAACAGCTCCGCCTTCTCCCTGGGACCCGAAACTCCGTCAGACCCAGCCACAACTGGATACTTCCTCAATCATGTCGCACTAAACGTGAACAACCTCACCAGAAGTCTTGAATTCTACACCGAGGTTTTTGGGTTCAGGCACATCTTCACGTACCAATTGACGAAGCACATCTCTTTCACGTACATAGGCCATAGCAATGGCGGCAAGAACGGGTCAGCCTACCAGACCACTGAAGAGCTACTTCGCAACAAGAACAACGCCCAGGGCCTGATTGAGATGATATATATAAGCGGCACGGAAGACAATGCTGCCAAGTCGACAAAAAGGAAAGGAAACTTCAACCATATCGGCATCATTGTGCCCGACCTGGTGGCATCTCAGGCCAGACTCGAGCAGTACGGCGTGGAGATCTACAAGAAGACCGGCGAGCCGATGCCGAATGAAGGCCCCCTGAATGACCCGGAAGAATGGGGAAATGCCTCCGACTTAGATCCTGGCGAGTTTGAAGTTTTCAAGGAAGGAATGAATCAGCTCAACCTGCCTACCATTTTTGCGGCTGATCCTGATGGCAACTTACTAGAGATTCTAGGTTTGGATGAAGGGAGCTCTTTAGGCACCAATTAAGCCCGAGACTCAGTCTGAGACGGTAGTACTTTGGATATTTTTGAGATGTGTATTAAACGGAACATATCGCGAGGTCATTTTATTTGTAACACAGGTTAAGGTAGCATTAGATTCAGCTTCTGCATGACTACAGAAATAATCAAACTCAACATTCGAGGATCATAATTCCCGCAACGGACATGACGATGATGGCGAACAGAAAAGGATACATAGACTTTGAAGGAAAAGAACCAATAGCAACACCTCCTTACTCAAAATCAACGTCTGAATCATTATCATACCCTCCGTCACTATCTTCTGAAGTGCTGTCATCGTCATCTTCAGTGAAGGATTCAGTCTATTCAATAGCATTGGTTAGCATTTACAACTTGGTCAAAGATCGGTTTATCACATACCACCTTGCGGCGCTTAGAAGGCCTGGATCCACCATCGCGGTCGTTCTGGAGCTCAGGAATATCGTAAACTGAATCAGGGAGCTCCTGATCCTTCGGGGCAGTGACAATTCCGAACTCTGAAATGGACTGGAATCCATCCATGTCGCTGGCGCCGAAGAAACCAATCACTCTCTGGTTTCCGTCAGGAACTATCGAATTGTTAGTACGCATGCAAATCAACGAAGAAAGGACGGTGAGAGAAAGCTTACCAAGAACCTCCACGGAGTCACTGCCATCCTTGTTCAATGCGCCCATGGCCTTGCCGTTGGAAAGCCAGACCCTGATGCCAACCAGCTCATCGCGGCGTCTAGCCAGTGCAACCTTGACCACATCGACACCCTTGGGGACAGCAATCTTCCTGCTTTGGTGCCCTCCCATGTTCACATCCTTTCCACGTGGGCCTCTAGGGCCGCAGGGAACCGCGTCGCCATCCTTGTAGTATGCGATGACGCCATCGAGCACACAGCCTACTCTGAGGTCAAGCTTGGACATGGCGACAAGACCACCATGACGGTTGCGCTTCTTAAACAGGACACCCCAAGACCAGTGCGATGGCTGGACGTTTTCACTTCCGACGCTCTTCTTTTGCAGTCGCATGGCGCTGCCTGGGACGCGAACATAGGTCCTGCTGGAGAACAGTTTGGCGACATTCCTGACGAGGTGCTTTCCATTCATCCCGATCACCTCGATGTCCAAATTCTCATCGACGTCAAACCGCGCCTCTAGTGAATCGAGAGTGTACTTGATTTGAGTCTGAGGGTCGGCGATGGTGGGGGTAGGTTCAGCCTTTCCATTGAAGAGAATCTGTCCGATTCCAGCCTCACAGGAAATAACTAGTGTTGAGATATCATCCTGATCATCAATGTCGAAAGTGGGCGAGTTTGCACTGAGTTTCTGGTCCGAGGGTTGTCGGAAGTGCGGAAGCATCCAAAAGCGAAGCATATCCCTGATATCCCAATGACAATTGTTGGGAGTGTCCGGCGTCACAGGCTCAATACCTTTGGTTCCAGCATGGATGCTGTCCGAGGTTTTGGAGAGGAAGCACTTTGGCCAATCCTTCGAATAGCCTCGTAGCATGATACCAGATGAGTGTGGTGCTGAAAAGGCATGGCCAACTTCGTGAAGGAACGCTCCTTGGCCAACGGCGCAGGCTTCCCACATGGATACGCATTCTCCATTATCGTTGCCCACTTGATCACCAGGCGGCGCCAAGTCCAACAGACAATCCGGGACCTCTTCCAGGAATCGCGGCCAGGAGTAAGTCAAGTGGCTGCCAAAGATGCCCAGCGACAGACCATTGGGGTTGTGCGCGCCGAGGGCAGCATGGGCAAGGATCAGGTTCTTGTCGGAATCATACTTGGAATCCAGGATCAGACCAGCAACAACTGGCTTGGCCTCCGAAATAAACGGGCCTCCGTGCTCTCGAAGAGCCTTGGTGAAAATCTCGTGCAGCTCATCCCGTCTAGATCCTGTAGGGTTTTGTTGTGCAATTTGAATATGGCGAAGTTCAGCGACCGTTTTCTCTGTGCGGATAAGATGAACCTTGGCTGTAGACTGCATAGCAGGGTCCCGGACAAAGGCTTGGCTCAGAGTGTCGGCCGCCCACTCCTCCTCCAGGCGAAACGATCTTCGCCCAAGGCCGTTTGCACGAAATTCCTCAGCTGTGAGGGCCTGCCACATATACGCCGATAGACGCAATTTGGCAATGGCAGATTCTAGGCTGGAGTGAGCCCCAGATAGCGCTCCAAATTTGCGGGGAGGGCAGTCAATGAGTAGCGGCGAGTCTTTGGCGACCATGATGGCCAAGTGCAACGGCGGTGTCTGAAGCAGAGGAATATACTGCAGGCGAATCTAAAAATTGTTAACCCTGAAGTAGATAAATGCGAAACGTGAATTACCTGTTTGGAGTGAGATGCGTCGTTGGTTGTGATGGTAACAACATTGTCTCCAGGATTGAGGATGATCAACGCCTTGAACCAACCTTGGCATAGTGGCCAACGTTGTGTTGGGAAGATGACATTGTCACCATCTCCTTTGGTTTCAATCTCAATGAATTCGTCATTGGACTTGGTATTGTCTTCGCACTGGCCAGTGATGAGGATGCAGCGCTGATGCACTACTTCCCCATCTTGGATGTTGTGAAGGTTGATCATGGTTGTAAACGTGAGAGATGTGTTGAATAGTCTTTAATAGGAGACTTGATGGATTTGAAGATGATGATTGATCTGGAAATGTCCATTGTTCATGCCGTCTTGCCAATTTATAGCTTGCATCCATTGATACAACCATTAAGACTCCCAGTCCAGAGCCGCAGGCAGCCATCCCCATCAAACCAGGTTAGTGCTAGCGCACGTACAGGGGTTGTCAGTGGAGTGGGGAGATTTTCCAGGCTGTGGCCTGAATCTCAGCTCCAAGCGCGAACTAGCGCTCCATGCCGTCCAATTAGTGGTGGGCTAGCCTAAATCAGGGCCCACTGGTCAATCCTGATTAACGGTGTGCCAGCGGTCTGGTGGCTGGGGCCTGTGAACGAGCAGAACATCAATGACAATTGGCGAAATTGGAACCCTAAGCCGCTCTTCCGGGACCTCCCAAATGGAGAATTTGCCGGGATTCAATTGAGATTAGCGCCAGGTACTTGTGAATCCTTCGCTTTGTCATATTTGCTTTCACGAAGGGTCAAACGCAAGGGAAACTTGACGACAAAATGGATGCCCTCTGCAGTGAACTGTGCTGCACAGTCAATTAGAATTATCGATCAAAACATTCCATTCTAGGTTTATCTATCTCCAATTATATATTCGTGCCATGGCCAGATTTTCTGTTGTCTAAGCCGATACCTTCCATCTCAATAATGTGAAGCTAAGACGCTCAAATGTGTAGTTCTGTCCTGAAGAGCTCCAGATCGATTCTCGAATGTTGATCTTCTCGACATTCTCTGAGTTGGCATCAGTCACCGAAAATCCTTCTCCGCCCACAGTAAAAGTCTGAACCTCTGTTCCACTGGGAATGCCGTCCAGCTTGGTGGAAAATTCCTTGCTTTCATCCGAATTGACAACGGAGACATTCATCCATCCGTCATCATCAATCGCGGCACTAACATCAAGCTTGGGTACTGCAACTGTGGTCTGGATCCATTCGGGGAATGTCTTGCCATCATATGTCGGTGTTTTCACGTGTACAGACACAGACTTTCCGCGCATGTACTTGGAGAATAACAATAAGGGGAAGTATGTCGTTTGCTTCCATACACCTTGAGGTGTGGTCATGAGAGGAGCAATGACGTTGACGCTCTGGGCTATTGTAGCCATGCCAAGTTCTTTGGCATTGCGAATAAAGACGTTAAGCCAGATAGCCACTGCTAGGCCGTCGCTCAGGGTGTACCGTTCTTCAGCACCCTTGTTTCCTGGAGCACGCTCAGGGTCCCAGACATTCCACTCGTCAAAACAGATAGTTGGTCGCTTCTTGCTCTGGGGTTTAGTAATGATCCGCTCTACGTCAGGGAAAGCCGACATGTCGAATTCACACCTGGCGAGGTCGATCAGAGAAGAGCACACCTGAATGGCGCGCTCAGCTCCGTATACAGATGATATGTTTGTGTAGTGACCTTGGCCCATAGAATAATAATGGATAGAGTGCATATCAATAGATCGGATGCACTGCTGGAGGGTATACCGGTCCCAGTCCGAGTAACCATCCTTTCCACATAGGATAAGAGTGATGGAAGGGTCAAGAAGTTTTAATGCTGCGTTCATGGTTAGTCAATCACGTTAATTGAAGACAATCGGTAGTCTGATCTTACCTCGTGCCCATTGAATAGCCTTTTTGGCGTAATCCTCTTTCGTATGCTGCTCAACTTGCCTGCACTGCGATTAGTCGGGATTACAATGATAGGCAATGATGCAACTTACCAAGGTCCCCACATCTCGTTTCCAAGAGCCCAGTATTTAACGCAATAGGGCTTCTCATGACCGTTTTGTCTTCGAAGGTTGGCATAATGCGTGTTTTTATCGCCGTTGCAGTACTCAAGCCACGCGAGCGCGTCCTCCAGGGTACCGGTGCCCATGTTTAGACAAAGATAAGGCTCAGCATTTACCTCTTTACACCAAGCCATGAACTCATCAGTTCCAAAGGTGTTTGGTTCAATCCCTTCCCAAGCCAGCTCAGGTCGGACGGGTCGCTTTTCCTTGGGCCCGATGCCATCCTGCCAACGGTAGCTGGCACAAAAGTTGCCACCGGGGTAACGGACTACTGGGACCTGCAATTCTTTGATGCATGATATGACATCCGTTCGGAAGCCATTCCCATCTGACAATCCATTTGGGTTTTCTGGCTCATAAAGACCGCCGTAAATGCAACGGCCCATATGTCTACATGCATTAGCTTTGGCCTCGCACTGGGGATAAGGAACTCACTCGGTAAATCCTCCGTAAATCAATGGGTTGATGTCGCTAATTGTGTTTGAAGGGTTGAAGGATATGGATGTCTTGGTATCCTCTCCCTCGGAGAGCAACGTAAGTGTGGTCATGGTGGCTATTGTTGAGCTTGGGATTGGTGCGGATCAGTGAGTGAGATGAAAGAGATTGAAACGGAAAAGACTGAAGACTCAATGGAAACGAGCAAAAGAGTAAAAATACTTGACGGACCGTCCTATATCTGCACCACGTCAAGGGAGAATGAAAAGATAGATCTGTTGCACCAACTACCAAGCCTCTCAATGAAGCATCACGCTTACGAAAATGTGGGCCGGGGAATATCGGTGTCGAGTCCGTCGGGGAGTATCGGTGCCCCACAGTAGCACGCTAGGGTAAGTGTTCCCGTGATGGCGGAATCAAGAGGAAAATGTGCCATTTGCTCACCTGCTCTGGCCAATCGTGCGACTGTGGTGAGTAGGGTGATCTCTGGTAACCTGAGAGCACGAAGGTGCATCCCAAAACCTGCCCTGCTACGGGCGCCATTGATTTACATAGTTATTTGTTGGCCCAATTTCACAGCATTGCTGTTGGCTGGTCGCCAAAGACGTGAGGGATCTGGATTCACCGGTACTTTTCATGTTCATAGTATGGAAACGATATCAAAGTAGAGGCTAAATTAGGTGGAATATAGATAGATGTAATATTGAAATTTTAAGATTGACTCGATTGTCCATTCTTTACGGGCTGTTTTTCTGACGAATCATACGCCGCATTCTCACGTCCAGCGCCCAACTCATCAGTATGGACCATTTCTCCATGAATGTATCCTTGCTCGGGATCGTGTGCCTCGCACGGGCCGAAGACATAGGCAGCTTCGCCATGAATGGCGTCATCGCCCAACAACAACTGCTCTTCGCTCATACGCAACGGAATCCGTAGGACGTGCTTGATGAAGAGCAAAATTAGCGATGTCCATACCAGATTCCAGCCAATAATGAAACATGCGCCGGCCATTTGATAGCCAAGCTGCATGCCGTTGCCGGCAACTGCTCCACCAGGATTCGTCAATCCGAAGGCGGCGCAGCCTTCTTTGGTGGCCCATAGACCAGTGCCGAAGCCGCCGACAAAGCCGGCGACCATGTGAGTATGCATGACGCCAAGAGTGTCATCAAAACTGCGCTCAAAGGATTTAAATCGCTTAGCGACAATATTCATGGTGAACCAGGGGACAGAGCCAGAGCCTAAGCCTAGCAGGATGGCACCCCAGCCAGCAACAACTCCAGCGGCGGGCGTAATCGCAACCAGTCCGGTAATCATGCCCTGTACTGCGCCAATCACAGAAGGCTTCTTGAAGTAGAGGATGTCACAGACGGTCCAGGTCAAAAGAGAGACGGCAGTGCACAGGTTTGTGTTCAAGACGGCAACACCAGCGTCGGCGCTAGCAGCATACGGATCACCACCGTTGAAGCCATTCCACCCAATCCAGAGGATGCCAGCGCCGATGAGCATCGTTAGCACGTTGTTTGGTCGAGGATTCTTGCGATCCCTCTCAAGCCTTGGCCCGATCCAATAGCTCCCTATGAACCCGGCCGTTCCGCTCGAGAGATGAATCACATAGCCACCAGAGTAGTCAATGACACCAAGGTTGAAGAGAAAACCACCGCCCCACAGAGAAAATGCACCGACTGTGTATGACAGCGTCAACCACAGTGGGACGTATATCATCCAAGCGTAAAAGTTCATGCGCCCGAGGAATGCACCAGCCGTGATGACAAGGGTGATTGCGGCAAAGACGAACTGGAAGTATATCATGGTGGCCAAGGGAAACTGCTGACCGACACCGATAGCTGGCAGATACGATTGTTGAAGCATTGTGTGGATCCCCAACACATTGTTGGGTGTGCCAACAAAGGGAAGCATTTTCTCGCCAAAAGAGGCCTTGTAAGCCCACAGAACCCAACACACAAGGACAGCGGCAAATGCGTAGAGAGCCATGAAGGCACTGTTGATGGCCCACTTCTTCTTCATGACGCCGGCATACAGCACCATGAGTCCAGGGACAGACTGCAGAGCAACAAGAGATGCCGCAGTAAGCTGCCATGCATTGTCACCTTGAGAGGGAGATCAGTAAAACTTTTAATTCTTCAGAGCTTGTGGGAGCCTGAATTACTCGACTCACCACTTCCAACTCCAGATGAAGGATCTGGAGTCCACCACGTGGTTGTATTATCTGACATTGTCAAATGGGCTGTATGAGATATGGAATTGAGAGATAACCACTAGAGACAAAATTATAGTGCAGGGAAGAGAGAAAAGAGGTAAAACATGATAAAATGCGGAACGGCGGCACCGCTATTTAAGGAGATAGTTCAACATAGCCAGAGTGCAGACAGGGCAGAGGATTCGGAATATGGATGCCGTCATTACATTAAGAATGGGCCATGGAGCTTCCCAGCATAGTATAGCTCGGATTTAGAATAGGTCCCGATTCTATACACGCGATGTTGAAGTCAGCCACCGATTTAGTTTATCGCCTCGGTTTAGGTGCTGCGCGGGATTTTGTCATTCTCCATGCTGAATCTGGCACGACAAAAGAATACATCGATATTAATATAGATCCAACGCAAAGCCGGTCATGTACAAGAATTACTACTGTAACTATTAATACTGGCCGGTCGCCTTCAATTTGGTTTTTTGAACCTAGAGGTTCTCTCATATTGAAGATTCTAGCCAATCCCAATGTTGCGATTAGCGCAACGAATTTTAGTGGCCAACGACGGAAAAGACGGAACGAGCCTGGCTGTGACACACTAAGTGGATATCTAGCTGTGCGATAATTCGAAATTCTCTAGATCATACTGTGTTTTACGGCTCGAACATGCCGCGCAGTTGGGCATCCCAGGTAGAAGGCGGACGCTGGCATGATGATGCGTGGCGGTGGGGAATGGCAAGGCACAACTTGAGGTGAGCATCTTAGAGCAGGACTGGGGGATGCTCGTGTGCCATCTCAGCTAGTTCCTGAACAAGTAGCTTAACACTTACATCCTATGCAAACCATTTTGCTCATAGTTGAGCCTCAATGCCAAGATCCGGGGAAGTTCTTGGCGGCGGGGTGGCCCTGGGTCTGAAATGGTTTGAGCAGTGTCTAGAACACCCCCAAGCCACGTCCCACCCGATCATTCCGGTACTTCTTTCTTATCAGGATTATGATGGCTGATCGTACCACCTCTAGCTTTGACCAATGCCATGCTTTCCTTTTATCTACCGCTATCGCCACATTTGTCAGTGACCCCACGTCATGATACATGTAGATTTTGCGTGGCATCGCTAGTGAAGCTCTGGGGAGGTGGTCCCGTGTAAGAGAGAATTGACATTCTAAGCTCGCAAATATTCACATGAAGATAAGGCTAAGGTCAAGCGCCAATCACTACTTCATATTGGACCATAGATACACACATTGTACAGCTTCATACACTTCGGACATGCCGTACTCGTAGCTTGAGATCTATTACTCAATTACTGGCATTCAAAATTGCCCTGAATGAACGCGTATTTTCTCGCAATATTTTCACACCTGGCTAAATTACCCTTGGGTCCTTTTCCTTATTGAGGAAAGAATTCCCGATACCTCTGCTAGTCTATCATATATATCATTAGGCAAACTCTCCAACGCTAGCAGATCGTCCAGAATATCATCCGCACGGGCAAGGTCTGATCTTGACACACGATTAGCTTCTTGAAGCTCCCCAATCTCCCTCTGTGCTTGAGAATAGCGGGTTCTAAGTCTGTCATGGTTCTGCTGTAGTCGTGTGTGCTGAGAGGTGCCTTGCGGTGCTGGTGAGGTGGGATCTAATAATTGTGTGGCCGGAATCGTCTCGGTGGAGCTGGACGATTCATTGTTGGGCATAGATATCGAGGCACTAGAGTATAATTCCGTAGGGCAATTGAAATTGGGAATGCTATCATTTGTAGACGCATCAAATAAGGGAACATCTAGTGTCCCCCAGCTCGGTGTGTTCGCGGAAAGGAGCGTAGGGTCAACATCGAGCAACGGGTTTACTAAATTCTGCCTGCTGAACAAGGAGAGACAACTTGAGTTAGCGTTTTATATTTCCATGTGCATTGTTTCATAAATACCTAGATGTAGTGGAATCCAGTTGATGAATTTGTCCCACTCCTGGTGATAGTGGAAATGTCAAACTCGGGATCATTACCGCGTCAACAAATATGTAGTCTAGACATATCAAGAAAATGAGCAAGGTTAGAACTATGAAATAAATCAGACTGGCCAACTTACACGCAGAGTAATCCAACTTCATAGATTCCAAAGTCCGCGTTTCCATGCCCGGAATTAGTAGTTGAAATAGTTTCCACCATGTATCCTCTTCACGTCCTGAGCAGCAAAGACCTGCTAATATTGCCTCTTGGTCTACGCTCATGAACCGCTCGGCGGGGGGCATTTCAACAATCTCGCACAGCACTTCTTGGTTGTGCTCGTCAACCTTCGCTCTTGTATCAAATGATTTCCAGCACTGGATGCAACGATATGAGCGGTTGTGTCTTCGGTTAAGGTGTTGCCTGGTAACGCGTTAGCTAATGAATAAATCTCTTATAGAACGGGCAAATCATGAAATACTTGAGCCGTTGGATGCCCGCGCATCCTCCCTTTGGATTTCGAGGTGCGGGCCTGAAACAATTTTGCGATCTCTCAAAGGCCTGATATGGACATGCAAATCGCACCAAGGTCTTTGTGCGGGTAGATTTAGCAGAATTTCGAAGTGGTCGCTTGCCGTTTTGGTTATTTCTGTCTGACCTTTCGTCGCTTGTATTGTTTCCAGATGGGTTGACGCTGGAGAAGTTCAATTGCAAAGTAAGATCATCAGCCGTATTAACGCCCTCATCTTGTCCCGTGTCACTATTTCTGTTTCCATCCCCAGAGTCATTTTGTTCGCTCAAATCCTCTTCTGTTTCTGTTTCGTAATCTGATAGCGAAAACTCCCTCTGATCGCCATGAGCATGACATGGAATTGACATCATTTCAATTTTTACTCGCGCTAGCCCGACTTGCCGTCTGGCTAATGTGGTTTCTGAGAGTATCCCCCCACGAGTGTCAATGGACCCCGATTCCGGATGGTGGTCATATGGACTGGTCTTGTCGAGAGTTTGCGATGGATTTGTTGCTTCGCCGGAGGCTGGTATTGATTGCATTTGATAATCCATAATTACGTCCCCGTCGAGTTCAGATGTTGCCGCTTTTTCAAAGCGCAGATGGTCTTTCAACACAGCATCCTCAGCCGAGAAAGAATTAGATGTGCCCATTTCAGGTGTTTGAGCTTTCGTATCTTTATTTAGTAGGACACCTTTCTCATTGCCGATCTCTTGATCATGGTTTGAGAAATTGTCAGGGTTGGCTTTATGCAAGCCTAGGTTGTCCGCCTCACCCTTACTATACCCCGATATCTGATTCGGGAAGGTATGTGAGCTCTTGAGGTATGAAACATTTACTGGGTGCATATGATCACGCGAAAGGTCAAATGCTTGACGTGAGGTGGTAATTTCGCCATCACCTTCATGTTTGGGTGATAAATTTGTCAAGTTTGCAACAGCAGCTTCTCCGTCCTCCCTCAACATGGAAACACGACTTGGTGCATCCTGATTGCGTTTGAAAAGTGAAGCCGGGGAATATTGACGTAAAAGCTGGCTAAGGTTTCTCAGAGGATTGCGCTGATGGCTGCCTTGCTTGCTTCCCTCTTCCACCTTTTGTATGGGGAACTTTTTAAAAACATTTCCAGAATGGCTCTCTGGCTCAAAATCAATAATACTGGGGAGGCTTCGTCGCCGGGTTCCCCAAGTAGCCGCTTTAGAAACGACAGAATCATTGTCCCGACACATCCTTTCAAATCTCTCAATAGCTGCTCGGGATGAATTGGGTTGATATCCTTCCGGTCCTGAGATAATGGAGCGGTCCATCGGTGCATCTGCCCAGTTGCGGTTGGATGTGATGATTTTGCGATCAACTGAGTTCAGGACCCCAGCGTTGTCAGTGAAATATGTTTGCCCAGGTTGAACCACATTTCTTGTCTCACTCCCTAGGGGTATTCTGTCATTGATCTCAAGTCCCTTATCGCCGTCTTTAATCATTTCTGCAGTTGATTCGCTTGGTGCGAGGTAAAGTTCATTCAACTCATTCCTTAACCATTGATCTACCACCTGACCCTTATCAACGAGTTCCTCATGGACTGTTGCCTTATCAGCGGTGCTGGTGAGTCCATCTGGGGGACGACTTTCTGTGTTCAGGTCGG
Source organism: Calonectria naviculata (assembly GCA_003031705.1). NCBI lineage: Eukaryota > Fungi > Ascomycota > Sordariomycetes > Hypocreales > Nectriaceae > Calonectria > Calonectria naviculata. The sequence continues at coordinate 79,027 of NAGG01000196.1, read as the reverse complement.
CCCTGTTAACGGAAGAGTCTGGCTCCCATGTACCCTCACGATTCTGGTTTTCAGCCGGATTGCCGCCAGTCGAAGAGATCGGGTTAGAAAAGGGATTAGGTGCGCCTCCAGCACTGTCAATCATCTCTGAATCGACTTCGATAGGTTCTGGCAGACATCGTTGGTCCATATTGTGGATCTTGGTCATGTGTCGTTTCCAATTATCCTTTCTGGGGAAACCCTTCCCGCCCTGCCTCGAATATTCGCACCCAGGAACAGAACAATGTATTTTTTTCTTATTCTCATGTCGGTCATTTATATGCCTTTGAAGGTGAGTCTTCGTTCCAAATCCCTTTCCGCAATTGGGATAGGGACATTTGTTCTCTTTGGAATGGTATCGCTGATGATGTCTATAACGTTTTAGCTTCATGAATGTCAGGAATACACGCGGCATTGAGAATGAATTACTTTAGTTTATGAGGCTGGTCAAAGACTTGACCACATCCAGGCTCATCACAGGGATAGGCTCCGATCGCAAGGAGCGAACCCGGAGATGATGGTCTTGATTCGGGTATCGTAAAGTTGGTGCTGGCTCTGTCGTAGATACTAAAGGTAGATTCAATAGTTTGGCCGTCTATACTTGCCCTTCCATGGTCACTCGGAGTATACACTGAAGGATATTGTTCGAAAGTGTGTTCGTGTGAGGGAATTGGTACATTGGCCTTGGCAGTACCAAAGTTGGCACCGGTGAAAGAGTCCTCGTTTAACTCGTTGGTTTGATATGTGGGTCCAATGTGTGTTTCACCAGCAGAGTCAAAAGAGTCTAGTTGAGGGCGACCAAGATAGTGAGATGTAAGAGTATTGGGGTTTTCTGCGGTAGTTGAAGAGTCCTTCATAGCCCTGTCAGCACCACCGTCGCCATTTCCAGTCGGTTCGGTCATGGCGAAATCCATGGGTCGCAAGTGCCAAAGAGCGAACAGCGCCTGTGTTGCAATACTGAACTCGGCCTTGGTACAAGTTTAGTGGATACAGTGCACAACAGGATAACTCGGGTAGAATTTATGATTTCAGAAAGGCCAACAGCTGAGCTGGATGAAGCTGACTACGGCTGACGCTGCATTATCAGGCTGCCTCGATGGGTGGGTGGCGGTACACATGTCGTGGCCTCAGGCACCAACACTGGCACATCTGCACACACGCCTGAACACAATTGTGTGCACAGAAGACAGAGAGTCAACAGCTGATTCGCCAATGATGATCACGCCACACAGTTGGGTTGGCGGTACACTTTTAGTACAAAACGTCGCCGCTTTTTTCTTCAATATCGCTCGATGTAGTCACAAGCATTGAGAATTGCTTACGATACTTGTGGCTCGAGATGTGTCGTTTGTGCTTGTAATAATTCTCAAGATGTGCACAACGTCGACAGTTGCGCCAGATTACGGATAGCATGAGTATTCCATCTATATAAGTCCCCCTTTCTATTTCATTGACTATCTTAATATCCGCACATTCTTTGTTGCTAATTTCATAGCTTTTATCTTCGGGTCCGCATTGTTCAACCACAGCCCCAAATACACGACATGCCTTCTGCAAGCATGACAGCAACATCCCACACTCTCAATGATCAAGGGTACGTACCGAAGAGCCAGCGGTTTGTAGTGAGATTCTAATCCAAATTCAAGTTCAACAGAAACATGCAGTATTGACCCCAGTGGGAGCTGGTCTTTGAAATGCGAACAAGACGACGAGAATAAAATGGGTCAAAACACTGACTCGCTCAGTACTTGCCCAAAATATGATCAGTCGGAAGTTCTTTTTGGAGTCGGATCTCAGTTCAATGGCATATAGACTGAGACGCGGTTGTTTTAGTGCAATTAGATTCCCTTTCCTGGCAACTTTTGCTTTTATATTCTCTGGTCTAGAGGGAGCTCACCCAGACACCAATCGTCAATAGAAGAGCGCAATATATATCGTTTCTCTGTTCATTTTGAGTTTCATTACATTCGACATTTTTATGTTGTATAATTAATGAACAAAAGCCGCACGGATCTACTGAACCGCAAAGGTTAACCGTCGATGGGCGACACGCACTAGGAAAATAGAGGAAATCACCAGAAATACAACCCAAGAATACGTCCACATCAATTAAATTTCATATCTCATTTGGATTCATTGTCCTGTCCTCTTATTCATTCCCATCACCACGCGTCTCAGTGTAACCTGAACATCGAATGGTTTCCCTCCATTGGCCACAATCATGATGATTCGATTATATCGCTAATCACCAATTTCGTGTCCCGAAATCAAACGATGCTTGTTCTCTCGCTAGCCCCCTTGATGACATGAGACAAGTCCCAAACAGGAAGTTGGATGGGAAAGTCAACAGTGGCTAGCAGAATAGACAACAGGATATACCATCCAGCAAAGCATGTAGTAAAAAGCCAGGCGCCAGCGGCCTGCGAGAATCATTAGCTACATTTGCAAAGATCATTCTCACAAAAGCACTTACCACAAATACGTCGTGCGTGGTGCTGGCATTTCCAGTGTAGTCATCAGCTTGAAGCCAAAATCCCGCGGCCAGTAGGCTGATAGATGGGATGAGACTGAAGAAGATGTATGCAAACACAATGTTGGTGCGCAGAGAGCAGAGGAAATAGATGACCACGAGTATACCCATTCCTAGTAGCCAAAAGCCTAACATAGTTCAGTTAGCATCCAAACAGCCACATGTCTATACATTTCGGCTTACCCATGGTAGCGTTGAAACCTTTGGTTGTCAGACCCACCGCGGCGGATGTGGCATCTGCGGGGGCGTAGAAGGCATAAGCTCCAAAGCTAGGGCAAAGAATACCGCCGAGGGAGAGGAAGAAACAGCCGAAGCTAATAAAGACAGTAGCAGGGAACGAGTTGCCAAGAACCCATTCTAAAATGCCACTCAAGAACATCATAACACCTCCCATAAAGAAATACACAGGGCTAGATCAAATGTCAGTTTCAAACCACGGGAAAAGGTTCATATCACACACATGACCGCGGCGCCAAAGTTGCCGCTACCTCTCCAGCCCATCAGAGCGCATGAGAGCGGCATCAAGGTCACGAGAAATCCCGTCAATGCCCTTAAGCAATATCAGCTCACACATTCTCTAGATAGGCAAAACCGGGGGTTCATACAATGGAGTTGGGTTACCAAATGTCTTTCTAAGTTCTCCTTTCACCTGGTTTGGTGGAGAGAGATAAAGCTTCTCGAACAGCTCTGCATCCATACTGACGCTCCCAGCGGTGCGTATCTTGTTGAGGGCACTGGTACGACCATTGGAATGATCCGTGAGGTCACCTTTGCCATTGATGTCTTCGTAGTCAGGGGAAGCCATGATGTGCGGTAGAATGAAGGCGATTACAATTAATTGTTCTGGATAAAAGCAGTTGTCTGTTGAGGAGTAAGGAAAAGATGACAAGACAAAATGCTGTCTTTATATTCTTCTGTCTTCACAACTGACAGGCCATTTCCCCAGACCCGACCAAGCCCCTTCGGTCCGAACCCCACAAGATATCAATAGATAGTGATCTCGTATCTTCACTATTAGGTTTGAACAACGACAGAAACGTTGAGTTGTAGATCCTTCTTTCCTACTTGGCCCAAATCGGTCAAGCTCATCAGCGGTCGATCGAATGGTGTGGTGCACAGACGGCGGGGTAAAGGATCGACACGGTCATTGGTCACCTAAGCGGAGGAATTAAGCATGACTGATTCATAACCATCTATTCAGAGGAAGCTTTCAGAGCTGATATTTCAGTCCTATGAGATCGCAGAGACACTTCTTGCTCATAATTTAGGTTATGTCCGAGTCAGAAACCCTGCAGCCGAAAGTGAAAGCGGTCCGAAGCCGCCCGCGGAAGATGATGATATGGCTACGCACAAATGTTGGACGATGCCAGCACCGGGTAACAAACACCCGGATAAAGGCAATTTGCTTTCATACTGTGCCACTTCACTTTTTAGATATCGCCCGCACGCCGAGAGATAGGAGAGCATGGCTATAATGTATCATGAAGTAATTTTAAAAAAAAAGAATGATGACCATCTCGGAAAATGCAAAGAAACAGGTCAGCGAACCATAGCTACAAAGAAAATATGTTGCGAGCAAAGTTCCGCGGAGCTTCAACGTGAATCCGTCAGTTTAACCGAAACCGATTCCGTGCCCTCAACACAGACACTCTTTGTCTTGTCCATATGTGACCACGCTGTTCTACTTTTGTTATGGCGTGGGCACAACGACCTGCAAGCATTTTAAACTGTGGTAGCGGATATGAGCATCACCTAATTCGGATGGAGGGAGATAGACAAAAATGCCTTTCTCGGATTTAACCCGAGGCTCAATTTTCGCGTCTTGCCTTTGGCGAAAAGGGAATCGCTCCAAAAATATGCGGTCCGATCGGTCCGGATGCCAGGATGATTGACGTCTACGCCACGTCGCTACGTGTCATTTGTGTGCGTCTCATTCAAAGTTGATGGATTCGAAGAACTCAATTGCTAGCATTTCATGTTCTGTTACCCGTTTCACGCTCACTAGATACAAGAATGCAGCCGTTCTGGCGCCGAAATGCGTTAGAGCTAATTCGATTGGATGCTCAGAGTCAATTTATGACTCGAAAATATCGAAGCCAAAACCTGATTCAGTCCCAGCCGCGTCATCTGCCATACCCTGAGTGAGCTTGACCTGATAGAACCAACTTAACCTAGGCCCGCATATTCCAGGTCGGTCATCCTCTTCCGATTTTTCCTATGCCCGAAAATACCCAAATCCCGAATGCTCCTTTCGGATAACTCAAGGATCACTACACCAACCACCATCGACAACGTACGTGCTACCCGTCACACCGCTGGCCTCGTTGCTCGCCAGAAACAGAATGACTTTCGCTACCTCTATCGGCTTCAGGTCTCGCTGCAAGCTCTGGGCTTGCATGACCTCGGCACGATATTCCGGCGTCAAGGCCTGTTCGATTTGTCGCTGAGTCGCGATCGCTCCTGGCATGACGCTGTTGATTCGTATGTTTGATGACCCCACCTCTTTGCTCTGCACGCGAGTGAGGCCCATCACAGCAGCCTTGCAAGCTGCATATACAGGCGTTCCTGCGGCGGGGATGCGCCATGTGATGGAGCCCAGGTTGACAATGCTACCTCCACCTGCCTTTTTCATCGCTGGCACGACCGCTTGTGTCAAGAAAAAAACGTGCCTCAGGTTTGTGTTGATGCTATGGTCCCAGGAGTCCGATGTGACATCTGCTGTATCAAGTCTCGATTGAGTGCCCGTGAGAGCTGCGTTGTTGATTAGGATATGTACGATGCCATATTCCTCAAGTATTTTCTTGGTGGTTGTTTGCAATTCTGTCAAATTAGAAACATCGCAAAAGAAAAGTATCGGCGCCTTGATTGGTGCGCCGTTGCAGGCCGTCTTCAATGAGACGATATGGTCAATGAGTTTCTGCGCTGATTCCTTGGAGATATCCAAGAACAGCACTTGGCAGCCTTGAAGAGCAAAGAGCTCTACAGTTGAGGCGCCTATACCCTCTGCGCCGCCTGTGATGAGGACATTCTTGTCCCGCAAGCCAGGGTAGATGGCAATTTTCCCTTCCATTCTTTTTTGGTATAGATGAGGTGGTGTCAAGAAGAAGAAAAGAATTAGCAAGCCGACAATGAGAAATGAGGGGGAAATCCAGCATGTGATATTCGACCGTAAGCTATTCATTTGATTGTCATCTTGGCATTGTGCATTTGAGATGGTATTGGTCAGTTTTTAGTTCTGGAAAACAGCTTCCATGAAATCCCCGCCCCAAGGCGCGTAAGACTCGGGGTAATTGACGTTGCCCCATTGAGGTCTCTAGTGTCACAGATGATACGTCATCTTACATCATTCGTTAAACAACAATCAAGTCCTCAAGTTGAGCAATTCTCTCAAATAGCTAAAGATTATGTGTCTGGTTGGGATGGGAGCAAAATTAATTAAATTCAACTCTAAACACTCTTCTTTAATCGAAGCTTCACATCATCTGGAAGCGTCACTTCAGATACCCACCAATCCCTACTATTCGCATTGAAAGAAGCTCCCCCGGTTGCAGTCCCATCAGAGCGAGTTCCCACTAGAGTGACGCGCTTAGTAAACACAACTGCAGCAGTTTTCGGAGGAAGAACTCTATGAACTCCGTTCTTTTCACGGTAGTACTCTTGGAAATACACTTCCTGTCGATAGGAGAATTGAAAGTTCAAGCTCGTTCCAAAGTTGAACCCTTTAATGCCAAACGAGGCATCGACGGAAATACCGACATCGTACTGGATATCTGTTTCCGTGGATGTTTCGAAGCCGAACTCGACCTCTCTATCAAAATCAATGTCGCGATCGCCCGCGTTGACTTTAGCTTCGTCAACGTACCACGCTATATATCTTGTGAGAATGCAGAAGGGATTCTTGATTTTGTCAAGGCATCGACGATCTGTGGGTGAAAAGAAGAACACAAAGGGCATCTTGACATCGGCTTGCTTCATTTCAGAAAAAACATCCCCACCTGAAGGAAGATTGTAAGGGTCAAGCTTCGGCGGCGTAGTCTCAAATCGTGTCCAATTGTTTGGAACTGGAAGTGCCAGAACAAAAGGCAAGTCCTCCGGCTCTGTATACAAATTCGTCGAGACATAATTGTCGGTGAATACCGGAAGATTCTCGACACCCATTGTGGGTACTTTATCGGGAACGACGGACCAGATCGAGCAATTCTTTGTAGCGCCTGACTTTTTGTCGTCCCATACGCTGCTCTCATATTTTGCAGCAGCAGTAAGGTCTTCTCGAACACAGTATATCGAAGAAAGAGATGGTTTGTCATGTGAATCATGAAAGATATGCCCCAGAGCTCTATAGCCATTTGGGGCAACAGGTTCCCAGAAAGAACCATTCTTTGAAGCGCCACTTTTCTTGTCGTTCCAAATTTCACGGAAATCGCTAGGGTGAACCAGCGCAGGCCTGGCCGGAGAAGTATTTGGGTTATTTCTGACCAGAATTGTAGCGCGAAGGCCATCGATACTGTCATAATGGGGCATTGCTATGTGACTGAGGGGCAATGCGTCGCCTCTGACTCCATACGGTGCCCAGCAATGTAGATTTTTCGAGGCACCGCTTTTCTTATCATTCCATTTGGCGTGATATGTCTTTGTCATAGTGACCATGATATCACCATAGGCTACTTCTTCATTGAATAGGGACATTTTGAAACGAGATGATGACAAAAGTCCAAATTGAAATTGAATGTGAATTCGTGTTGTCAATTAATGGGGTGAGTGATTTGCTCAGTGGGTGAAAGGTAACGAGAACGCATATGTATGGCTGCAACTATCCATATTTATAGCTACAATCTTGAAGATTGACCGAACGCTATTGGGTCAGTGACTTGGAACTATAATCAAGACTGATTCATGTCTTTCGAACATCATCTCCATACCGGGGGCCTCTTGAAAGATTATTTGCGCCTCATTCTTCTCTGATCTACATGTCTTGTGTTACAAGCAGGCACATGTGATACCTCGAATGTCATGGGGTTTTCTTCGGCATGACATCTCTCTTCCGAGGACAGCACACTAGCTTATCCAATGGTTGTAACAGAAATTTCCCGTAGTCAAATCTGGGACCAACAGATTAACACATGAACATATTGTTTGGGTTCATTCATCGAACAAGTGACAGCTATTATCAATTAAAGGCCCTGTTGCCGCCAATTTTACCCGGTCATAACAAGCTCGGTGTCCATGAATTCAGTATGATTAAACTTTGTCGTGAAATTCTTTCTTGCCCCAGATAAATCGCAGTAAAAAATAATGTTTGTGATTGGACTTGCTAGTTGTATTACAGATGCCACGTTTAATTTGTACGGGCTAATTCGGGCCGGGTGCGGGCCGCCTCGATCAATACGGGGCAATATCGGACCTTTTACTATCAAATGGAATGTTTCAGGCAACTATATCCTGTTGCAATTCTTTTTCCGTTATACTAGGGGGAGAACGGATTAGGCAATAACTGGAATTTGACGGCTCCGCTGTTCATGATGGGGTAGGTAGTCGAATACCACCACTGACCTCTCTCCACGGTTTAAATAGAGTTTGTCAATTAAAGGTTATATATACAGCACAGGTATCTACCAATATAAACGATTCGCCCAAATACTTTTGATTATCTGATTTGATGATTGATACCACTAGTTTTTCTTTTGTGGCATACGCCGTTGATAAAAAAAGGGTTTGAATAAAGGCCGTATCATGGCACTAGGCTTCAATCTTGAGCTTAATCAGTGCAAGTTGTCGGATCGGGTTTAAAGTTGCTCCGTATCGGATTTCAAGGGTCTCCAAAGTTCTCCAAACACGTAATTGGCAGAATTCACTACTGGCATGGATTGGGTTAATCTCACTGCATTGTTTGACTGACTTATGTACGAGTGAAACCTTTAGCTAAATCAAGAAAGTATCAAAGAACTAGTAGAAGTTAATAAAGCCACTAGGCTTGGATAGAATGACTCTGGAGAGCATAAACCTTACGGCTTGCCCTGAGTCAAGACCAGGCCGTGATAAAGACCCTGGTCAATGAGGTCCCTGGTTCTGGACATTTTTTTAGCGATTGCACGCATGTTGCCATGCGTCAAAGGAAGCTGGACTCTTAAATACAGTGATTTAGGTTCCTAGCGGCTGTAACCAATTAGGTTCGATGTTAACAACTTTTCGACCGACGTGAACCAATAAGGTTAGAGGCTCCCACTTCACCCAGTACTTAGGACCAGGGTTAAAGTTCAAAAACCAATGAGAATCTCTTGTACAATTCCCAAGTCATTCCTATATCTATGGCAGCACTTGCGCCTCTACATGTAAAAGTTCAACCATGGCTGCTGTTGACGCAATTTTGGCATAGATGTTTGTTAAATACAGAACCAGCTTCAGAGAATCGGGTAGTGAAGAACCACCACAGCTACTTTCAAAGGTCAAAATAGAATAATTCTAGATGTGCGAATTTCAGAAACTTTTGTCTTCACATATGAGAATGGGTTATTCCTCAACAGTGGACATTATTCTGGCATGATGCGACCCGATGTCGCTGACCCATTCCGATAGTGGAAGGTAAGAAGTCGCTTATAAACAATCTACTCATTTTCCGTAGCAATCCAATTCGAATGTACTTACTGTTCATCCCATCTGAATTTTCCTATGCTGATGACGCATTGATCCACGGGTCTTGCAACCGACTGTCAACCCCAAAGAGTGGGCCGGGGAATATCGGTGGCATACCGAACGGGGAGTATCGGTGCCCCGCCGCCACACCAAGCGGGCGGCTGTTGCCGTACCAAGTTGCCGTGCCGTGCGGCAGCATTGGTGACTCGTCGTCAGGGCAATGCTGGGAATAGTATCGGGGATAGGATTTCTATGAGGTGCTCGACTGGGCTTCGGTTCAATTGGGAACGAGGCAATGTCTGCTGTTGGTCAGACGAACCATTTCAGCCAGATATATTCCGAGCAGAGGAATAGCGGCACCAAAACAAAGGCGAAAACTGTATCCCCGCGTTGCACAGAATCAAGGCATCACGACATGTTTATTTCACACGCTGCTAAACTAGAGCCCACGTCACCCACCCCCCTGCTCAAGGTTCGATACTAACTCCCGTAGCCGCGCCAATAGAATCGTCAGGTCCGGGCTCTCAGACTCCCAATATTCGATCAATGTAATCACCCTGGAAACGGAATACTTCCACCCATCTGGGAGCAATTCCGCCAGGCTGGGTTCCCTCTGGGCCCGAAACGCCACCGCCAGGAGCTGCAACGCGCTCCGGGAGCATGTTCGGATCATTAGCCACGTGCCCTGGTGGCGATGCCAAAATCCTTCCTCGCATAGGGTGATGCGATATACGGCATTTTCTAGTCCTTCCTTGGCCGTCGCTACGAAATACGATCCGAGTTCGCTAACCTCCCTGCATGCGACAGCTCGAACTGCAGGGAAATAAAGAACATCTAAAATGTCAACGACGTGGCCCCTTAGTATGCCCCGTAGAGGATCTCCAGTGTATTCATGAGGGTCGTTAGGAAACCTCATGGCCCCAGGGAGCATGTCCTTCCACGTTTCCAGCTTCAACTTGAACCTCTCAACGTCATGGCGGAACCTCTCTTCTCCGTCCGCGCCCCACCAGTTTGTCTTGTAGTACCAAGAATCGGGCCGGTATCGTGACGACAAGGCCTCATTCATGATACGACGGAGAGCAATCTCAGCCAGGTAGAAGAACCAGCTGGTCTCCAGGCGGTTCCGCTCTCGCTGTGCGGCTGATTCGGATCTCCCGTGACCTCCCACCAGCTGGCTGGGATTCGGTGGAGACGGGTACACGTGAGAGTACTGCATCTCGTTAAGGCACGATCCCGGGAGGCCTAGCTCTGTTCTCAGCTCCCTGCATCCCTAGTTAGCAAGCCTATTTTAAGATTAGTGGGGGTGTTCAAACGTGCAATTCGCTCTTCAAGCAACTCCAATAGAGGCTCTCTTCCATCTGTTGTTCACTATCGACTTTGTCGGTGTCCATGGCGTTTGGGGATTGAGTGTCCATTGCATCGCCCGTGTGGTCTCTGGTCGCTAGCCAGCCCACACACTGTGTGCCTGCTTGGGTAAAAGCCTTCCAAGCTGCCATGATGCGAAATGTCGTCATTAGATACACAGCAGTGAGAAAGCTGCACTGCACAGCCAGAAGAGAGTTGCTGTGATACAGCATTCCAATCCGACGTTGTGCCATCTGGAAGTAGAGCTCTGCACGCTTTAGGCGGTCCGCACGCTTCGAGTATCCGGGTTCTGCCTCCAAACCTATCCGAGGAGAAAGAACACTAACAGCGCAAACGAGAAGCTTATGAAGTTAGACCAGGCATACGGTCCGTATATATTTGCATGTCACTTACAAGAAGGCATGTCGTCCCGTCCCATCGAAGACCAGTTTCGGCAATGTCTTTTACATCAGTCCATAATCGGTCAACCACAAAAATGGGATTTTTCATGTGATTATTCTCAAGAAAGTTTTCCACAAGTTGGGTTACCACTTCGGGGTCTAGGTCAAAAATTGCCTCTCTAGAGGCAACCTGGAGGTGTCCGTCATCATGTCCTAAACTAGACGTTAGGAAGGGGTGGTGTTGGATGTTGAAGACGGGCCATCGAAGGATATTTTCGACTCTCATTTCAGAACTTCGGTTAACAATATCCGCCGTCGGGGGTCGATCACTCCCCTGCTCAGCTTCTTCGGATATAGCTGTATCATTGCAACTGGGCGGCTCTTCAATTAATGGTCCCTCTTGCCGAGGCCCCTGGCTAGGCTGATCCCTGTCATTTCGGTTGAGGAGTGCTGTGATGTTTCGTTCCATCTCACCAATCCGCTGCAGAATGGCAAGGCTCCCTCTATCGAGTTTTGAATGATCCGAAGAACTATCATCCGGGTAACCGCAAGCGCCCCCTGTAGCAGTGCAGAAGCCGCAGACCGGCCGCTGGTTGTCACATTTGGTCTTCCTGGCTCGGCACACAATACAAGCAGTCCCGGCGCGTCTCCGTGCGTAAGAGCCCGACTCACGAGAGGTCGGGCTTGGTCCTGGTGGAGGCTCATTGGGTGAATGGGATGAGAATTGCAGTGCTGAATTGTTTTGTTGCATTGTTTCAGCAGCTGGCAAGGGATCTGAGAGCAAGTTGGCCACCAACGGGGGCATTGCATGGCCTCGACGAAAGCCCTCCATTTGTGTGAATAGCGCAACGCCGACGTCTACTTCTCCTCAATCGTCTATTTGCTCATCATGCAAGCCTGCTGAGTCTCTGCGGGGGACGAGGCCTGTGAGGTGATAGAGTTAGCCCAGACTCCACCGTCGGCCAACGCTAGCACGGCACTAGATTTATCCCCACACCGATACTCCCCGATGCCTGCTCACGCTGTCATCTGACGGATCCTGGAGGTGGAACGGGTGTCAAGTGTCAAAAATGTGGTCTGCCACTTCCTGGGGACCCCAGCTGGAGACCCCAGATTTGGGATCGACAAACGGGCCCGAGGCAATGAACCGTGGCACTGGGGCAATGGCCAAGAGCATATATAGCCTGGTCTGGTCGACCGTGATTTTGGGTTTCTGCACACACTTCCAACGGCAACTAAAACAACAGTCGCCTTGACATCTCCTTGAATCATGTCGCCCAAGTCAAAGGAACATGATGCAGAGAGCATCGAACATGTTCATGATGCTGCTGCTGATCTCGGGCATATTGCCAACAATGAGGAGCATGACCTAAACGCTATCCAGACCATCAAGAAGCGACCTCTGGTCTTTACTTGGGCCTTGTTTGCTGTCATGACCTGTCTTCTCGTATCCTTTGAGAACCAGGCCGGCGGTATGGTCCTTAGTATTCCAGAGTTCCGCAAGGATTTCGGCAAACCATTCGAGGGCTCGTATGTGCTCTACACCGACTGGCAGTCTGCATTGTACGGCGGTCCCATTGCAAGCTCCGTTCTTGGAACTTTCTCATCTGGCTACTTTGCCGACGTCATCGGTAGAAAACCAATTATTATCGGTTCCATTGCCTTGTCCTTTGCAGCCATTGCCTTAGAGTTTGTCGCTACGACGAACGCCATGTTCTTTGGTGGAAAGTTCCTCAATGGCTTCGTCGCTGGCGCTCTCTTGTCCGTCTGTATTACCTACATTGGCGAAGTAAGCGATTTACAGTTCCCGTATGAATTATCACAAGGCTAACATGGTTTCTAGGTAACACCCATGGCCCTTCGTGGTATCACCACCTGTTTGAGCGCCTTGATGATGACCATTGGGCCATTGACCGCAGCCATTATCATTGACAAGACAGGAACGGACAACTCTCGATGGGCCTATAGAGCTGTTTTCTGTGCCCAGTTTGCATTCGCCGGTATCTGTGCCATCTTTGCTCCATTCATGCCTGAGTCCCCAATGTGGCTGATGAGCCGAGGAAAGAAAGATTCTGCCACCAACTCTCTTCGCCGTCTCGGGTATATCGGGGGAGATCTGGATATGCGCCTTTCCCAAATCGAAGTTTTGATCGAAGAGTCAGAACGAGAGACAGCCGGTGCCACTTACTTGGAGTGTTTTCGACGATCCAACCTCCGACGTACAATTATCTCCATTATGCCTCTTGCAATTCAGGCACTCAGCGGCGTCTACTTCATTTCGTCTTATGGAACATATTACATCCAGTTGGCTGGATACAGCACTGCCGAGAGTTTCAAGCTTCAGATTGTTCAACACGGTCTCTCAATGGCTGGAAATATCTGTTCATGGTATCTCGTCGACCACGTGGGCCGTCGGCCGCTAACCTTGTGGGGCACTGTCAGCATCACTGTAATTCTTCTCATTGCCGCTAGTCTGGCAGCTGAGGGCAGCCCAGGGGCCATTAAAGGCTCCGTTGCCTTTATTATTCTGTACAACTTCTTCTACAACGTTACGATCGGTGCTACCGCCTACACCCTTCTGTGCGAGGTGGCCACGGCCAAACTTCGTGTCAAGACCATCTCCATTGGAGTTGCCCTCCAGTACGTCATCTACTGTGTCTGGGCCTTTGTTATACCGTATCTCTTCAATCCCAATGAGGCCAACCTGGGAGCAAAGACGGCGTACTTATTCGGGGCTTTGGGCGTGCTGTCGGTTGTCTACCTATGGTTCTACCAGCCAGAAACGGCCGGTCGCAGTTTTGAAGAGCTGGATGAGTTGTTCAGAAAGGGTATCAGCGTGCGTGAATTTTCCAGTTATAAGACAGATGCGCAGCAGAAAGGCGAGGATGCCAGGGCCGAGAAGGCCAGTGAATGAGAATTCAACACCATAATGCTCAAATATAACTCGAGATGTTCATTTCAAAATCTCTATTGTTTATTTAACGTTTCTTTCCTTGTTGGAGACACGTTCGTTCGTGTAGTTTGACATGCACTCTTCGAGTGATGGCAAAATCACATCTGGCCCAAGTGCTCGTAATACTCATGGAGATTGATACCCAAAGACACATTCATGCAGTCCCAATCGCTTTAATTGGTCTGAAAAGTTTATGACACAATTTCTGTGAGTACTTTTGATGAAAAGAAAATTAGATACATTACTAAGTTAAGAGGAAGTTCAATGGTACATAATGGGAACCTTGTCTGGTCAAATTGGATCGGTTCTTACTCAGAAATCAAACTCGGCATGTTTCAAAATATGTTATACTCCCTGCGACAAGGTCAATATGCTTTAACAGTGCATCCTAGAGTGCCACGCAAAAAATAATTGTCTGAGAGCGGGGGCGTTGACGTGGAGCTATCCACACCACCACATTCGGCAATTGTGGGGTGGAGGATGAGGTTGAATGAAAGGTGTCAAGATACCAAACAGAAGAATCGAGAAGGTGGCTCCGGTATCTCAATTGGCCTTTAATGCTTTGGGTTTTCCCCGGGTCCCATTCACAAAGACAGTTGGCATCGGCGCGGTGAGCAATTATTGCGATAATCCTCCAGCCGACGTGCAAGATTCAAGTACACGTGTAAGTTTATGGTTCCTGAGTTTCTCTGCCAACTGCCATGACCAAGACTTTGATGCTCAATCTTATCGGTAAATCTATGCAATCGGACACTCAAATTCCGCCAAGCCACAAGGGGTGGAAGGCCAGAGAATCCTCTCGGGCATTCATGTCATGGCTATTCTCCCAACCCAACACTACTTCCGTTTTAGGTATTAAGGAATGACGCACAACGGGCTCCCAACAGAGCGTGACCCGGTCATACGCGTTCATCGTGCAGGCACCAACACTTGGCATTGTGGGAAGCTCGGGGAGGCCGATTCAATTGAAATGGGGAGTAATTACCTAACGACGACCAAAGCCGCGTGTTCATCAGCCACAGCCCTGGGATAAGGCGGGGACGAACCACGGCGGCTCGCGCGTATGGCTGCTTATTGTGGCCCACGCAGTCAGATCTGCTCCAGGCCAAGCACCTCAGCTAAGCCGAACACCCGAGCGTCTGATGGGGACGTTCCTAGTGAACCCAATATGCCGAGCCACAGTTGCTTGGCTGAGACCTGCCAAATGCCGATGTATCCGGCGCCAAGGTGGAGATGGCGCTGGGCCCTGCGCCACCGACATGCGAAAGCGACTGGGTGCTATGGCTGAGCTGACTTTACCCAGGTGACGACATAATAGTATTAAAGACGAGCCAATCCTCTCGTACTTTATTTTACCCCTCGTTTAAACAATCACCTTTCTTACAGTAACCTCGAGGAAGATAAATTCTTTGACAATGTCGGCTCAAGACTATTACAGCAGCGGCAGTGGCAGCGGCAACAATCAACAAGGCTACAACCAGCAACAGGTATGGCGACAGCACCATCCATTGCTAATAAATTGGCTAACATCTTTCATCACAGTACGGCCAGCAAAACCAGTCCTACCCCCAGCAGTCCAACTACGACAACAACAGCTCGTACTCTCAGCAGCAGCAGCAAGGCCAATACGGAGCTGCTCAAGCTTACCCAGGCGCCACTGGACAACAGGGCCAAGATGGAGAGCGAGGTCTAGGTGCAACAGTGCTCGGTGGAGGTGCTGCTGGCTTCGCAGCTCACAAGGCTGGAGGAGGTATTCTTGCCAGTCTGGCGGGTGCCGCAGCCGGTGCCATCGGTGCCAACATGATTGAGCACAAGTTCAAGAAGTACAAGAAGGAGAAGAACAGGAAGCACCACCGCGACGGTCGCCCTCGAGCATACACCGGCGACTCGACGAGCAGCAGCGATTCCTCAGATGACGAGAAGCACCTCGCATACGGCCGCCGAGGCGATGAGTACCGCGGCGATGGCCACCGAGGCGGTCCTCCTCACCACCACGGCCCTCCTCCCCCTCACTTCGATGGCCCTCCTCACCATGGAGGCCCTCCTCATCACGGTGGCCCTCCCCCTCATGAGGGTGGCGGTTGGGGTGGCCCCGGAGGCCCCGGGGGACCCGGAGGTTACGGGGGCCCGGATGGCCATGGACACCATGGACACCACGGACACGGAGGTCCCCGCTGGTAATCGGCTAGTGGATGCGCCCTGGTGACGTATTCCAGGGAGGGGTCCAAATCAGATCATGGGTCGGATACGAAGCAAATGGATGGAAGCGTTTAATCTTTTTTGGTCTTTAGAAGGTTTATTCTCGAAGAATTGATCTCATATTACATTTTGCCATGCATGATGGCTCTCAATTTCTACATTCTAGTTCGCCAATTTTCCCGCTATGCTGTGCAGACCACTAACGTTTAAGCTCAACACCCCAAAATTTTACCCCTCATTCAAATGTTTCAGCTCTCTCCCGTTAGTACGAGGAAGCTACACTGATTCGTGCACGCGGCGGCGATCATGCTCATGGCCCTTGAACAGGGCCAGCACACCCAGGTCGTAGGTGGCTTTTAAGCTACCGGCGCAGAGAAACGCGACCCAGAACAGGTTGTTGCTGACGAGTGCGCCCGTGAGCGTCGGTCCAGCGCTCTGGGCCAATGTCTTGACCACGTTGATGAATCCCATGACGGCAGTGCGCTCATCCGGCTGGATGATTGCGGCGAGGAAGGCCGAGCGAGGCGCCACATCCATTGATTGGGTGCATGCGCGGAGAACAAGAAAGGCCATGGAAAACTGCACCTGCTGGGGTACCGGGATCAGGGCGAGGAAGATGGCGGATGGGAGGTGTGTAAAAACCATCGTCTTAATTGTGTCAGTGATTGTGTGCATTCGGGTAAATTGTGTAACATACTTGGACATTGCCAAATCGCTTGGCGATGGATGATGCGATCAGCATTGATGCAGCCGCAATAATGCTGGTGACGAAGAACAGCGAACCAAGGGCTCCATCAGGAACGTCGTATCTCCAGCGGAAGAAGTAGGTGACCCAAGACCTGTGTCGTTTGTCAGTATAAACTCTCTTTTAAGATGGAATTTTTGAAAGCCTTACATGGAGGCCAATCCTGATGCAAAAGCGTCCATGGCAAACAGGGCGCAAAGCGGGATGATGATGGGCAGGCTCTCCTTGCTGATTTGGGGCAGCAATGACTTCAAACAGCTGCGCTGCTGCTTGGATTGCTGCTCGGAAACCGGCGCATCGGCCAAAAGAGGGGCGGATTCTCCATTGGCAGCGGCGGACTTGGGCTTCTCGTCCGCTTCAACCGACTTGCTGAGGAAAAGCGTCAAAAGGAACTTGATGAATCCCAGGGCAGCATACGCCACAAATACAGCCCTGTACGATTGCTCGGTGCTCCAGTGCAGATCTTGCGTCAGGTGCTGCACAACCCAGCCGCACGTCATGACACCAAAAGCGGTCCCAGCAGTGCCGACAAGGCTGTACCAGGCATAGATGTCGCCCCTAGTTTCCGGGGTAGTGAGGTGGGCCACAATGCTCTCCTCGACAGCTCGGAACGGGCCAATCTCGTTACCACTATTTTAAAACGACATGTCAGAACCTCTAGTAAGGGAACGTTAGGAGGGCGCCGTACCTCGGGCTAATCACACCGAAAATAGAAGCAGCTAGCAAAGCTAAGAAGCTGCTGCATGTAGCAAAAACCATGCCACTTCCGACCATCAGCGCGGCTCCCAAGGCCAGGATTGCCTTGCGTCCGACCCCATCGGCAACCAATGTGAGGAGCAAGCTCATGAACACATCGCCCACTAGTGTCAGTGTCATGAAAAGTCCGATATGAAACTGAGAAATATCGAGAACTCGCAAGAACATGACGAGATTGAGCGTAGAGGCGCCATAGGCGAAAAGTCTCACGAATCGTTGCGCGCAGAGCAGCTTAACATCTGTCGGGGACTGGTAGAGAGCCACCAGCCCCAGCTCCGATAGGATGCGCTGGAGCATTTTTCAGTCAATTTGACGCAGAGCAATATTAGAGAAACAAGAATGCAGACAGCAATAAGAAGATTCGCAAAACAGGAATGGTCTTTTCAGCCACCGAGTGAGGCGGAATGTGCTTTTTATTTTTTTCGCATCCCGTTTCCAAGACTTGAGGCCAGAAGCCAAGAAACAGGTGCTGTCGGGGATACGAAAAAAGTCCGATGGTACCTGCGCCCCGGCTGTCGGTCCCTCGTGTTCGCAAGTACCACGGGAGGCGAAATTTGCCGTGAAAACACGGCTTTTTGAACAGAGGCGTGGACCCTCCAGGATGAGCATAGCGTCATGGCTTGACGAGTGGTCCAACCCTTTACGTGACTGCCCCCACACCAACTACGGTTGGGCCAATGCAGGCCAGCAAATTTACAACGCGCCCATGTGCTGGGTCGGAATTCCGAGGTGAGCCGGTTCAGCTCCAAATGAAGGGCTCATCATCACCTTGCTGGTTGCGAGTCATAACCTTGCGGGCTCGGAAAACACGAGTTTTTATTGCAGTGAGAAATTGCCTAAGTTTCGTGCGGGTACCAGAGGTCGGCAGAGAAAAGCCGAGAGGAATCCACTCAAAAGATCTGCTCATGCGTGCCCGAGGAACTCTCTGATTTTACTTAAAACCAGGACGGGCTGCTCGCTGTGTACGCTATGGTTTGCTCCCTTTACCATGAATAATTCAGCATTGGGTATCTTCTCGGCGATTAACTTTGAATTATCTGCAACTTGTTAGATTTATGCATAATCTATCTCACGTTCACAGTTCATACCTGGCGGGCAGATCCAATCTTGATCACCCACTATCACCAATGTCTTTGCCGAGATATTCTTCAGCTCATTGGTGTAGTCGAAATATTTCTCCGCTTCCGAGTATAGATCATCTGCATTGCATAAGGAACTAGGCATGCATGGGAGGGTTAATTTCAAGCTTACTATGGGACTCGGCAACATATACCGTGTTTCGGCATGCCAAGAGACCAGCATTGGCGTCGAAATCTTCACGGTAAAGAGGCATCATGGCAAAGTGGACCAATCTGAATTCTATGTCGTCTTCAAAGGCTCCGAATACTTTGCCAACTAACATCTCTTTGGAAAAGCTAGGCACCTTGTGCAGCCTCGCCTCCAAGGTCTTGATAGCTCCCGCTTCATCTGACACAGCTGTTAACTACCATTGAAAAACAACCTAGGCGTTGCACTTACGGTGATGCGATGCAGCGGTGCCTCGGAGAATTAGATGCGATACAGAGGATGGATATTCGATTGCATACTGCTGGGCCAGGAATCCACCAAAGCTACCACCACAGATAATAACGGGCGTTTCAGGTGAAACAAAATGTCGTCTGATGCCTTCGATATCGTCGACAATTTGTTTAAATGTGTAAGGCTTGGTACGAGAACTCTGTCCGTGTCCACGATAGTCAAACGACACAACATGAAGCTGATCGCTCAGTTGGCTGTAGATCCTAAAGTCGGACTTGTGATCGCCTGCAGATTGATAAGCAGGTGCATGTCATGATACCCAACTGGCATCGTCATACCCATTCCTCTTCCTCCGTGGAGAGTAATCATGAGGGGGCCATCGCTTGGTCCGGCTTCTTCATAGGCAAGCTCGGCCCCGTTGACTGTAACGTGATTGACCATTTCGCACCAAGGACACAATTTTCAATGGGAATTTTTCAAAGCAAAAAAAGAGTCAACAAAACTGCTTATCAGTCATGAGCCACCAGGCGTACGTTTTTTGCTTAAGAATGCATGCGACCCGTGCGCGGGAAACCTCAGAGTTGGCCGACTGACAAGATTAGTCGCGTCCGCTGTGGGCCCGCGCACGGCGTCCATCCGATCGGAACAGCAGCAAATCTGGAAGTGTCGGGCCCAGTCCGATTGCAAAGTTACCCAGTGCAGCTAGAAGCCCCCGCCGCGACGAGATAGTCCCTCATATCGGCAGGGTTCGTCACCACTCGCTATTTAAGAAGGAGAATAGCTGGGCTCGCAGGCAAATATCCCCGGAGTCGACGTGCTCGCCCCAACAAAGCACGTTATAGAGATAAAAAAGAAGCCAATTCCATATATGAAACAAGACAATCGCTTCAGTATTTCCCGACGGCGCTCTCACCTTTGGGCAGGGATTCCATCATAGCCAAAAGTGCGCATCCAAGTCACCGGCCCTCACCGAAAATTCCCCATCCACGCCGTGCGCCATCTCCAGACTGGTCGGTGGTCCGACATTCGGAATCAATGGCTCCACCGGAACCTTCCATCTCCAATACCGCAGAGTCGCTCGACTCGCGCAACCA
The DNA here is from genome assembly GCA_003031705.1 of Calonectria naviculata. Taxonomy (NCBI): domain Eukaryota; kingdom Fungi; phylum Ascomycota; class Sordariomycetes; order Hypocreales; family Nectriaceae; genus Calonectria; species Calonectria naviculata. The sequence continues at coordinate 58,839 of NAGG01000196.1, read as the reverse complement.
AAAGGATCAGGATGCCAATGTGAGGATTTCAGCCAAGGGATTGGATTCCGAAGCTCCAGCGCCCGAAAAGTCTGGGTGGTTCCATTGGCACGAGCCTGGGACGTCAAAGGAGGAGAAGAGGCTCATTTTCAAACTTGATTGGTTCCTGTTGAGTTTTAGTTGTTTGACCTATTTTATCAAGCAGGTGAGCTCGCCATCTTTTTTTTTCTTGCTTTTCAATTAAATGAGGGCGCGGCTAATGAAGTGTAGCTGGACCAAAACAACATTTCCAATGCATACGTCTCCGGCATGTCTGACGAGCTCGGATTCGGGCCGGGCAATGAGCTGTCTTGGATGAACACCTACTTCTCAATTGGTGAGTAACGCGAAACTGTGTCTCGGTCCATATGCTGAGACGATATAGGAACTATTCTCGGCGGTGTCGTTGCCAATCTGATCATCACCGTTGTGCGTCCACGCATCTGGCTTCCTTCTTGCCTGTTCATCTGGTCTTTGTTTGTCCTTGCGCTGTTCAAGTGCAACCATGCTTACCAATTCTACGTCCTCCGCTTCTTCATTGGTGTTTTTGAGTCTGCCGCGTGGCCTGGAGTCATGTATTGTCTCGGATCTTGGTACCGAAGGAGCGAGCTATCCCGACGAAGCGGTCTCTTCGTAATGAGCGGTGTTTTGGGCCAGATGTTCTCTGGATATTTGCAGTCGGCTTTGTTCAGCGGCATGCATGGCAAGGGTGGAATGTCGGCTTGGAGATGGCTGTTCATTTTCGATTTTATTCTCGCGATTCCCGTGGCCATTTATGGATTCGTAAGTCTTGATCTAATAGGCTTGCGAATTATGCTGACAAACACACAGTTCTGCTTCCCCGATACCCCACACGATACCAATGCTTGGTATTTGAATGATTGGGAAAAGGAGAGATCTCGCCAAAGAATCGAAGAGGAGGGACGTCAGCCCGTTGGGAAAATGAACTGGTCCGTGATCAAGCGCATCTTTGGTTCCTGGCAAGTGTACAGCTTCACAGCAGCTTACGCGTTTTGGTCCCTCACGTGTGGAAGGTGAGGCTCTATCCAAACCCCCTCCAGATCACTAAGTCTCTAACCTTTTTCTAGTTACGTGATGCAATACTTTAGCATTTACCTCAAGTCCACCAAGATGTACACGGTCCCAGAAATCAACAATATTCCTACTGGAATTGGAGCCGTCAACTTCGTCTTCATGGTCTCTACTGGATACATCGCCGATAAGATTGGCAGCCGCGCCCCAATTTGCGCTGCTGTCGGCGCTCTAATGATTTTCAACTACTCGGTGCTTACGGCTTGGGACGTGCCTCACAAGTTGAGAATGGCCGTCTTCATTCTACACGGTTGTTATGGATGTTTCACGCCTCTGCTTGCCGCGTGGGCCAACGAAGCATGTGGTGGAGACCAGCAAAAGCGTGCATTCGTGCTAGGATTCATTGTTTCAGTCGGCCAGGCCGTTGTCATTCCCTTCCAGCAGGTTCAGATGGCCAGTGGCGAGGCGCCCGAATTCAAGAAGACGCATGGATGGGGAAGCGCACTCGCTTGGGTCGTCGCCTTGACGCTTTGGACTGGATTCGGTCTGCCATTGGTGCAGCGATGGAGGGAGAAAAAGGTGAGGGTCAGCACAACAGAAGAGGAATAATAGGCTAGTTAACTGCTCCGCGATTGATAACGATATGATAAGTGTTTTTGAATTACAAAATAGTATTGCATAGCTTGCAACCCAAATGACCCCGGTACGGCTGACTGAGCCAGTCTAATTTTATCTACGCGTTAGCGTTTTATCTCTACCCCTAACATCCCCAGTATTGAGTGACCATTCAGAGGTCACGATTCGTATAACTTGCATTTTTGCAGATAAGTGGTTGATCTCAGGAGTGGGCGGCATGAAAGCGCGTTGGTGCTCAAGTGTCGCGTTACGCCTACCCTGAACCCCATGGCTTTTTTTCAGATGCAAAGACTTCCACAAATGTGTGACGTACTTCATTACATAAGTGAAGATTTTAATATTATAATAACTGTGCAATCTATCTCCGAGATAATGGTTAATAGATTCGGTGCGAGCTGTCACATTTGATCCGATTGATGCGGAGACAAGTCCAAGGTGATGCATTCGTTAATGGGGTAAATCTGGGGACAACCTAGTCCTTTCTCAAACCCCCACGAAACCCCGTCCAATGTCCGTATCCTTGCCCCCAAATAGGAATCTGGGGCACCGTAACAGGAACTCTCCATCACTCTTTTGTAACCATTTATTGGGAACGTTGGCATGTCCTGGATGCTGAGTGGGCTGCCGAGTTTCGGCCATCGTTCGGCGTGCTTATCAGCGTGTGCTTATCAGTGCCCTTGTCGATATAGCTCCAAATGATTGGATCGCGTACCATAGCAACCTATCCCTAATTGGGGATTTTCTCCCGGAGCCACGTTCAGGCACTCGAAAGGGCGAAAATAACCATTTTCCAGTCGACCAAGAATGACGTTCCAGAGGCGCCTGGGCAGATAACACCAGTTAAGCTTAAGTTGGTGGGATGCTAGCCTTGGGGGTTCATCTAGGAACTACTGGCGATAGTATGGCTACAATGGACAATGATACACCATGATATCTGTCTACACTGAATCAATGTGCTTTGAAGCTCTCGTGATAACGCGTAGAGGGTGAAAGAAAGCTGTTTCCGGAGCACGATGCGGTTTTGTATATTAATATCAGCTTGCAATAGCATCATACGCGTCAGGATGAAGCGACGAATGCGTAGTTTGCCAACGCCTTCGGTTAATCTTCACTGATAAGACGGGCTGAAGGCACAGGTGCGCCAATCTGCAAATTAGGTCGCGCCAGTCGTTGCTTATCGCTATTAGGGCGCCACGACGCCAATTTGACCCTTGGTATCAGCGCCGTCTATGTCTGATAAGGATGGGACCGTATCAGTCTTAAACCCCTAGATAGTCCTAGACATTCAAATCTCGGATAGACTCCTGTCTTTGACCTGCCACCCCTTTCATCTCTTGTGTCTCGTTTTGCTTTGTCTTTTCTCCCTTTTTGGGCTGCCCAAATATTTCTTTGCGCCTCGTTTGCGACTCACAAAGCTTGGCAATCTATCGCAAGGGAATATCGGCTAAACCTGCATCGCAGTGACGGCACTTCGTCATGTCGGCGGTAAGGAGTGACATGACCCTAGTCTTTTAGTTCAAAGTTCGCTAAGAAGTTCGCCAGCCTGTTTACAATGCGTCCGAGCCCAACGGCGGCAATCCGCTCGAAGTCGATGTCAATGCGCAGTATGAAGGAGTCCAGTTCAACTACACCTACATTGCCTTCTGTGGCTTCATCGTCTACTTGATTATTCCGGGAATCGGTCTTCTATACAGTGGTCTCGCACGAAGGAAGTCGGCTTTGGCCTTGATTTTCCAATCCATCCTGATCGGCGCCGTGACAACCTTCCAATGGATGTTTTGGGGTTACTCGCTGGCGTACAGCCGGACTGCGGGTCCGTTCATCGGCAACTTGGCCAACTTTGGTCTGAAAAACGTCATGTCAGCTCCCTCGGTCGGCAACCCAAACATCCCCGAAATAGTATTTTGTCTATACCAATTGCTTTTCTGTGCATGCACAGTCCAGATTGTTGTGGGAGGTGCATTTGAGCGTGGTAGAATTATCCCGTCGCTCGTTTTCGGCTTCTGTTGGGCTACCGTTGTTTATTGCCCAATCGCCTGCTGGACCTGGAACCCGAATGGTTGGCTTTACACGGTAAGTATTCTCTCGGCTCACACACCCACTAAGTGAAATAAAACACGTATTAACATGCTATTAGCTTCCTTCACTCGACTTTGCTGGTGGAGGTCCCGTCCATATCGCGTCTGGCTGGGCTGCCTTGGCATATGCCCTTGTCCTCGGCAAGCGTAAGAAGAACCCTAGCGATAGAGCCCATGGCAAGCCCCACAACATCACCCTGGTTTTCCTGGGGACCATTCTTATCTACTTTGGATGGTTTGGATTCAACGGTGGATCGGCACTGAATGGCAGTATCCGTGCCATGCTGGCTGCATTCAACACCAATACAGCCGCCTCTACGGGTGCTCTTGGATGGGTGCTCGTCGACATGATCAAATACAAGGGGCGGTTCCGAGTGGTTGGAGCTTGCGAGGGAGTCATTGCTGGACTTGTGGGCATTACCCCCGCTGCTGGATACGTTAGCGTCTGGCTTGCGGCTGTAATCGGGTTCATCACCGCCGTGGTCTGCGCATTGATGGATGATGTCAACAACTGGCTTCACATTGACGAAGGCATGGATGTGTTTAAGCTTCACGGCATCGGAGGTATGATGGGATCGTTTCTCACTGGCATCTTTGCCACAAAGTCGATCTCATCGCTTGACGGATCGACGATCGCATCGGGAGGAATCGACGGAGTCGGCGTGCAGATCGGACGACAATTTGCTGAAATCACCGCCATCTCATCCTATTCGTTCGTTGTTTCCTTGTTACTTCTGGTCATTCTCAAGTACATCCCGGGTCTTCATCTACGCGTGTCAGACGAAGTGGAGGAGCGTGGCTTGGATATGGATCAGTTCTTCGAGGAAAACATTGGTGATTGGGAGGTTTTCGAAGAGCTGGAGAGGCGAAAAGTCGAATCGGAGACGATCTTGGCCCGGGAAGCTCCGACCTCGTCATCTGCAAGCAGCCGTCATGGTGACGAGACCAAGAAGTCGGAAAAGGTGGCGTCGGGATCTGTATAAAAGGAGATAATCTTTGAGTCAGGAATGAGGCTCTTATTTGAAACATCTGGAGACATATAAACGGCTTTTGATGCACAATTTAGCTAGTAATCAGATTTGTCTTCAGGAATGCACCGTTAATGTGCATGTAACGGCTCTGGGGGTGTGCATCGCAATTTGGCATTTCAGGTTTTTGTGAGACATTGTAAGCGTTCTCCGCGAATGTCACGCTTGCAGAACGATCGTTTTTCGCTTACTCTGAATTTCCGATGCAGCTAAAGTTCGACCTGCCATGCTGTCAAGCGCACCGTTTGACATCAATGATGCTTCGCTAAACCTTACACATACATGAAATCCCAGACCGCCAGATAGCAAATTCGACGATGCGATCGTCGATTACTCAACATTCCACTTTGGGGCCCTCTTCTCCAAAAACGCTCCCACACCTTCCTCTTTATCCTTGGTCCCAAAAGCAAAATAGTACAGGCTTCGCTCAAACTCGTCGTCGCGGCCGAGCTCGTCGGCTAGGAAAGACGTAAGAGGAAAGAAGGACGAAACTCGGAGGGACGAAAACTTACAGCGTGACACCGCTTCTTTTGCTAGCGACAACGCCGTTGGACTTAGAGCTGCCAACTTGGACGCCGTTTGGATGGCGTTTTCGAGGACCGTGCCAGGTTCATAGAGTTCGGCAACGAGGCCAGCGGAGTGGGCCTCGATCCCTGTGATCGGGGAACCCAAGAGGATCATCTGCATAGCCTATGCCAGAAAAGATGGGGGATTAGCAGAGTCCCGCTCCGCATGGGGGCGTTCGCGGCTCGGGTGGGTTCTGGGTACCTTGAACTTCCCGACAGCACTCGTCAGCCTCTGAGTGCCGCCAGCACCGGGAATCAGGCCAATTGAAACCTCCGGCAGGCCGAAGCGGCTGCTCGATGAGGCGATTATTAGGTCACACTTTGTGTGATTTGACTGTTAGCTGGGGATGCCTCTTGTCTGGCTGCATTAGGCCGTCAGGTGCGGAAGCATGTTGGGTCTTACCATGAGGGCAACTTCGAAGCCACCACCGAGCTGTCAAGCATGGCGCATCAGTCGTTCCGTCGATCAGAAACTAGAGTGCAGTGGAGAATTCCTAGGCCGTCGAGCCACTCACCGCCATTCCCTCAACAGCCGCAATCATGGGCTTGCGCACGGAAGCCATCCCCGCGCACAGATTCCCGAGGTAGCGGCATTGTCGCGCTGCCTCGCCGTCTAGCTCTGATATCTCCTTGATGTCGGCCCCCGCTGTTACACGTGCTGTCAGAAGGGGTGGCTGGGCCTAATGCTGAGGGGCGTCGCCGTGAGGCTTACCGGAGAAGAAGGTGCTGCTGCCGGTCACGATGATGGCGCGGACGGCCTTGTCTGCTGCTGCGGCCGAGAGGTGCTCCAGAAATATGGAGATCATCTCGCCGGAGAGGGCATTCCGCTTGCTCGGCCGGTTAAAGGCAAGCACACGGACTCCCCCGACCGGAGTGCTAGCCTGAACCAATTCTTCGGTCATGTTGGGCGCACGGTTGTAGATCTGAGCAACGATAAGTTGGAAACTCCGCGAGAAAAGTTGGCCGCGGTGACGTTCGGGTGAGACGTGAAGACTTTGCCAATTCGAGAAGTTTGGGCAAACGGGGGGCGGAACTGCCAGCCGGCATCTCGTTGGCTCAAATACTCACGGCATTCTAAAAATCGAACTGCAGGTGCCGATCAGTTGACACGTAGGCCTAGCCATGTCTGAGACTGACTCGGCATGCAAGAAGGACATATAGTCTGACCAACTGAGACAGGTCCCGCATAAAACCGACATGGTGGAATATGGCCCCAAGGCTGTGCTGGAGAGAGGCCATTAGCAGTGAGGCATTTTGAATGAGGAGGCTGGTCTGCCAAGTCTGGATCGGGTAGCATTCGCTGTCGATCCTGGCTCCAGAGGGAGAGTAGAGCCGGAGGAGGCTGCGGATGGCTTGATGTGCTAAACCGCCCTCTCGGTGCTACCAGTCTTGTCTCGGCGGAGGCGGGAGCGCAAAAGCAAAAGGAATATTTCCTCCCTTGGGAAGTGGCCCATCATGAGACTCACTACAGCCTCACTTGTTACTTTTTTATCACAAACAATGAATCACCAAAAGCATCACCATCCTTCCGCCTGGCCAGGCTCGCTAAGGGCTAGCGCATCGCTAGGGCAGCGCGGGAGCGGCTAAGTAGCCTTTTGACAGCAGCCCGCCTGCGAAGATCACGACCCTAGACGCGCTGTGCACATAGCCCCTGTCGAGCTATGCTAGCCTGAGATGCTGCACGTTTGGTCCCGCGCACATGTACGATTCTGCACTTGCCGCAGGTCTTGAAGATGTTTAGAATACCTTCTCGCGGGGCACCTAGGATCCATGCGGTTGGTACGGCCCACTTGGCGAGCCCTCCCACGCCAGATTGTCAACCGAGCAATGGGGAAAGTGGTTCCAGCCCTGGCATTGTCAGGTGGCCGATGCTCAAGCACGAGTGCAGCCAACATCGACTTGAATGATCCACGATGCAGTGTAAGCCTAGAACCACGGCAAGTGGCTCTGCTTTGTAACCGGGCCCTTGGCGTCATCCACGCATGCTGTCGGCGCATCTATGACAATAGAGGAAAGTGATCAGCTGGGCCAGTTCGTAAATCTGTTGGGATGCAGTATCACCTGTCTTGGGCGGCAAAACTATCCATCATGCAGCCTCAAGTGGAAATCCGACACGTAGGCCGGCTCTAGCTAGGCTGTGTAGTATGTGCTCTCCTCTCAGCTTGGATGTACTAGGCGTGTAGCTAGGACAAGATATCCGCAACTGCATGAACACAGAGCAAAAATAATGGGGCTTGTAACTTATTGGTTATACTACTTAAGAATGCGTCGTTGGCGTTGAAGGATTCCGTCCCGTCATTTTTAGAAGTCAAACTGGTCACCCCAACCTCGATTTGGCGTCTTGCTTCGAGCGACATCTTTTCATCGTTCCTGCGTTAGCCGTTTTTTCAAACGGGTTTTGTTGTCATTGATACACTCCATACAATGGAGACAACATCTAGAGTTCTGCAGCCCAGCAATGGGTGCATGCCCATATCCTTTAGCTATGGCTTAGCAAGCACACCACGCTTCTCAACCGTCACAGCGGCATTCCAGCACCATGTTGCCGTGAGACCCAATGACATTGCTGCGCGAGACCTATCAGTCACACCCCCATCAGAGATCTCTTACGGTGAACTGGCCCGAAGAAGCTCTAGACTTGCACACAAACTACAGAGACTAGGCGTGGTGCCTGGCGATCGAGTACCTCTTGTTGTGAAAAGGGGAATCGATATGCTTGTGGGAATCATGTCTATTCTTATCTGCAGAGCTCAATACGTTCCTTTAGATGGTTCTGTAGTTCCAGATGCAACTTTGCGCTTTGTACTGCAACAGACTCAGTCAAAAACAGTCCTGGCTCTGCAGTCGACCAGCCATCGTCTATTAGATATCGATGGATGCAGCGTTGTCACGATTGATGATTTTAATGACGAGAACTTTCTAGATGATTCTTTTAAGGCTGATATTCTCCCGGGAAGCCCGGAAGATGGATGTTATGTGATTTACACCTCGGGTACGTTTGTGAAACCTTGACTGTGATTATATGCCGACCCTAACTTTAATCCACAAGGCACAACAGGAACACCTAAGGGAGTCGATGTCACTCACAACAATGTCACAAACTTAGTGTGCCAATCACCCGGAGACTTGGGAGTCAAACCCGGTACGCGCGTGGGTCAAGTGCTTAGTATTAGCTTCGATATGGGTATGTTATTTTAGCCTGTGCGACTTTGTCCTGAAATTAATTTGAATCCCGCAATAGCTGCATGGGAAATGCTCGGATGCCTTGTAAATGGAGGAACCTTGGTTCTACGAGGTTCAGACTGGAAAAGAGCTCTCAAAGAGGTGAATCTCTCAACACTTGCCTCTGTCAATTATGGTGCTAACCTTGCTTTTAGATTGATGTGCTTATTTGCACTCCAAGCATTCTATCCAAATACAAGCCCGAGGACTACCCTAATATCAAGGCTGTAGCCACTGCTGGCGAGCCTTCTTCACAAAGGTGTGTTTCTATCATTTCCTTTAGTGCAAACGCGGGAACTAACCCTGAACTAGCATTGCGGATGTTTGGGCCTCAAGCTGCACGTACTACAACTGTTGTGGTCCGACGGAAACTACGATTGTCAACACAATGCACAAGCACAAGCCATCCGCCCCGCTTTCTATCGGAAAGCCCACCCCAAACAACAATGTTTACATTCTTGACTCCAACAACCAACCAACCAAGGTTGGGGAGCCTGGAGTCATGTGGGCCGGTGGCCTGGGCGTTACTCGGGGCTATGTCGATCTACCTGAGAAGACGGCCGAGAAATACCTTCTGGATCCTTTTATGCGTGACGGGTAGGTCGATCCATGTGGTAGCTCAAACTGAAATGCTAATTATAGCAGGTCCAAGATGTACAATACGGGCGATATCTGCAAATGGAATGCCGATGGTACCATTGGTATCATGGGCCGAGTTGATGATCAAGTCAAGGTCAAGGTAAGATTTCAAGGAGCCCCAGCATCCTGCCTGTGCTAATCAATACCGAAGGGTTTCCGAGTGGAGCTTGATGGAGTTGCCGCATCTCTTAACTCCTGCCCAACTGTCCAGAGGGCATCGGCCCTCCTCATTGATGGCGAGATTCATGGTTTCCTGACACCACAAGACTGTGACCTTAGGAAAGTGGCCGAGCACTTCAAGAGCCGCCAGCCATACTACGCTATCCCAGCTCAATTCCATCTTCTGGAATCATTTCCCCTCACTGGGAATGGAAAGATTGACAAGAAGGCCCTTGCGGCTACGGGCACACAAAGCCAGCGAACCTCCGCTGACGGAGAGAAGATGTCCACTGAGATCATTACATGTCCCAAGGCCGCCTACTTTGGCCACGCCAGATCTGATTCTTCAACCTCTAGCATGACTCAGGTCAGCTGTGTCTCCGACAAGTCTGAGGCCACTCTAGTTGACGAGTCGATCGATCTTGAAGCGGCTCTTCCCGACAAGACGCTTGATCTTGACGCAGATATTCCTGAAAAGAGACATGGCAAGAAGATGCGAGGCCTGCGCTATCGCGTCCTCATTGTTTATCGTCGCTTGTTCACCTTGGTGGGCATCTTCAACATTGCGGCGGCAATTGCGGTGATTCTCTCCGGATTCCCTAGAGACTGGATCGGAACGGTTACCGCCATCAACCTCGCCCTCGCCGTCCTTATCCGACAGGACTTTGTCATCAATGCGCTGTACACGATCACCTGCAGTGTGCCCAAGTCCTGGCCGATGTGTATTCGATCGCGGTGCGCCAAGATCATCCATCTCGGTGGTGTCCATTCCGGTGCCGCGGTAAGTGCTGCCGCTTGGCTCCTTGCCTCTAATGTGGGAGATATCGTGTGCATGACGTCGAAGTGCGGGAGCTGGGGTCATCAATCCGTGGCTGCCAAGGTCATCTCCTGGATACTATCGGCTCTCTTCTGTGTCATGTTGGTGTTCGCCTACCCCTCAATGCGAAAGGCGCACCATAATCTGTTTGAGAAGATGCATCGTTTCGTTGGATGGAGTATGCTTGGCCTTTTCTGGGCTCAGATTGTTCTTACCTGCAACGATACCAAGGATCCAAGTATGTCGCTAGGTGGTGCCTGTGTCCGTTCGGCTTCATTCTGGCTTCTTGCTGTTGCTTCAATGAGTGTCGCTTTATCGTGGGTGTTCCTGAAGAAAGTTCCGGTTCAGTCGGAGGTCCTTTCAAACCATGCGGTCAGATTGCATTTTGATTACACAATGCCGGTCAACGGAACATTCACGCGGCTGTCTAAGCGGCCCCTTTTTGAGTGGCACTCATTTGCGACAATTCCGGCACCGGAGCCGGTAGCTGGCAGGCCCAAAGGCTATTCGCTCGTCGTCTCAAACGCAGGTGACTGGACCGAGTCAACTATTCAGGAGGCGCCAACGCACATCTGGACCCGCGGAGTGCCTACTTGCGGCGTAATGCGGATCGCGACTCTTTTCAACCGGGTGGTGCTTATCGCGACAGGATCTGGTATTGGGCCTTGTCTGGGGCACATCCAAGATCCTAGCTGTCCCACCCAGCTAATTTGGTCCACTTCTCGCCCCGAGACTACGTTTGGCGATGGCCTGTGCGACATCATTAGGAGCAAGGTGCCCAATGCCGTGATCCACGATACGAAGAAACTCGGCCGTCCCGATCTTGTCAAGATGGGTTACAACCTGGTCAAGAGTTTCAAAGCCGAGGCAGTCATTATCATTGCGAATGAGAAGATAACGAAGAAGATTGTATATGGATTGGAGACGAGAGGCGTTCCTGCCTATGGAGCTATTTGGGACAGTTAGGTGGACGGATCAGTATTTGCTTGTTAAAGTGCATGCGTGTTGGTGTTTTACGGTGTTTGGTGGGCTGCTTTGTGGACGGGCTCGGAGTTTGGCTTACATTTCGGCGTATTGTGGAGCATCGGATCGGTCCAGTATGGGTATCATCAGTTTTTTCAGGTTTTCATATCAATCAGTTTAGTCATTGAATTTATCTGCATCGGAGCGATATCGAAGAAAAGAAAATTCCTCCTCGTCACAGGGCTTTGCGCATTGGGATCCCGGTGTCTAAAAATCTTGCGATTATCTGATGAAGCTCAAAGCCGCTCGCGGAATTCGATCCGTTGCTCGGTTCGACGCGGGTAGAGGGCGGCGAGCCCACTTGTTTGCGGATACAGTCGGGTCTAACTCGATGCCTGCTTACTGCGTTGACTTGGATTAAACAAATATCACACCACAATAGCAGCCGCAGACCCTGGCATGGCGATATCTGAAGATTTTGATGAACTCGAGATCCCATTTTATCTCTTAAAAATGGGGACGCGTGCTTAGCTTTCTTCATGGCCCCCTGTGCTGGGCACACTAGGCCCACTGATATCGGCCGGGAGCGGAGCCGCATACGTGATTCTGTGCTGGGTTGAGATGACGGCAAGGAAAATTCGGTGAGATTGTAAATTATTAAATGATGTAAAAATTCCCGTATATGCCTTGTAGAATGTGTTGTGTGTCAGAGAGTATCAGAAAGCCCAAGCAAAAATGTCCCTTGCATCCTCAACAACAGAGTCGTTTCACGATGGAACCGACGACACATGCCAGAACCTCCCCCGGAACCCGCCGCCAGCCCATTTCGGAGGAAGAATTGACCCTGAAAAAGGTCTCACCAGGGAGAAGACCAAAGAGAAAGGGGTCCTATACGTTTCCTTCGAAGGCCCAGATGACCCAGAGCACCCTCACAACTGGTCAATTCCCAAGAAGCTCAGTTATCTTACTGCGGTCAACTTGATGACCTTTGCAGTTTCGTTCACCTCCAGCATATTTGGGACAGCCTCTACAACATTGGAAGGTTACTTTAACGTCTCTCATACAGTGATTAGCCTAGGCGTGGCCCTATTTGTGGCCGGATTTGCAGTTGGACCCCTATTCTTTGGACCTATTTCCGACATCACAGGCCACAGGCCACCATCCATTGTCGGGTTCACAGTTTGTGGCCTTCTACAAATACCCATAGCACTACTGGGCAATCTTCCCGCAATACTAGTATGCCGATTTTTATCAGGTGCTTTCGGCAGCGCTATGCTAGCTTGTGGCTCTGGTATGACGGCTGAGCTGTACAAACCCATACCACGAGCCATTGCTCTAGCTTATGGAGCCACCATGATCAACCTTGGAAGCACCGTTGCCCCAAGTGCTGGAAGCTATATAGTGGCTCGCTATGGCTGGCGCTGGACTGCTTGGGTTACCTTGATTATGTTTGGCGCGATTGGGGTCGTGGTTGCTCTGTTTCTCAAGGAGTCATCACCACAGCAAATTCTTGTTGCTAAGGCAAAGCGTCTACGCGCAGAGGCTGGGGATGATGCAAAAATGATCAAAGCACCATTCGAGGATGAGAAAGTCAACGTCGATACCCTCGTGAATAAGTACTTTGCAAAGCCAATCATGCTCATTTGCAAAGAGCCGATCCTCATCATCTTGACAGTGCATCTCACCTTTGTGTATGGAACGCTCTATCTTACTTACCAACTCTTTCCATATGCCTTCCAGAAACGTGGATGGTCAGCAACTAGCTCTTCGCTTCCATTCATTGCAGTATCTCTTGGCGTTATTTCTGCGCCGGGAGTGGTGTCAATTTTCATAATGACGTGGTATAAAAAGCTGTTTCTAGAGAAAGGTGGCAAGACGGAGCCAGAAGACCGTCTGCCTCCAATGATTCTTGGGGCTTGCATACTTCCAGCTGCTCTTCTGTGGTTTGGTTGGTCAATGGACAGGCACTGGATATCACAGATCCTCGCTGGCTACTTCATTGGTCTGGCTCTGCAGATGATGTTTATTAGCGGCCTCGTATATATCGTGGACGTGTACATTATGTGTCCCAACTCCGCTGTTTCAATTCACATCGCCGTTAGAAGTCTGGCTGCTGCTAGCTTCCCGCTTTGGGCAAAGCCTATGTACGAAGCACTGGGAGTGGAGTTTACTGCGACGACTTTGGCCGCGTTTTCGGTCATCTTACTGCCGTTTCCAATTCTGTTCTTTAAATTTGGCCCAAAGATCAGAAGTTGGAGTAAGTTTGCGAAGAGTTAAAGAAAAATGGATCAAAGAATTATGGACCTACAAGATGGCAAAAAATAATGAGGATGAGCTTGGAGAAAAAAGGTTTGCGATCTGTTCCTGCGCTAGAGCTAATCGCGCGATGCTGGTTGCAAGTTATGACGATTGCCCTTGATGGGAACGAAAGTGAAATGTCTGCCACTAGAGTAACTCTACAATAATACGAAAATATAAATGATCAAATTCCTATTATGAACTGTCCATCTAAAAACTCCCATACGTCACTAGATAATGTCTATTTGATGAGTCAAAGTATTTACATCTCGGGTACCCTCAGATCACCATTGCCAATGAACACGGTTAATGGACATAGCTCATGTTTGGTGCGGAAGTAGACATTGGGAGCGGTGCCTGGAAATTCCTTCACAATCTCTTCTATCTTTGCTATCCACCTTTCTGTGAACCCACAAGCAGTATAAATGGCTCCCTCTTCATCCAAGATGGGTGGCATGCGTCTCATACCTTCCTCTATGTTTGCCAGGAGCTGAGCCCTCCGAGTAGCAGCATCACAGCACTCAATGGCCTCTATAAGCGGATGCTTGTCGATTTTTGCAAATGTTTCATGAGATGATGGCTCCCACGCGTCCAATGGGTGGCTGGGAGCAAGGCTCATCAGGTCGTCTCTGCCCGCAGCGATAAGGGGGCCGGGATCAAACCATGGACCGATGATGATGAGGTTTCGCAAAGACGTGCAGCTGTCCTTGAATACCTCAAGAGTGTCCCACAACTTCTCTAAGCTCCTTGGATAAATGACCAAGTGTTGAATATGCTCCAGCAATTCAAAGCGACTGAGCCCCCGTTTCATCAAGCCGAGATCGTCACTTGCATCGCGGAAGAAAAACAGATGATGTTCAAAGTCAATCCATCTCAAGGCCTCGATATTGCTTTGTCTCATTCGCATCAAGTTGCGAGCTTCATGACATGTCTGTCCCACTGCTCGATGTGATTCGCCAAAGAACCTGATGCTTCGTTTGACTCTTTTGGGGTGGGTAAAGGACCAATTTTGTCCTAAGGCAATGCGCCAGATGTTTTGACGGATTTCCGGAGGAAGCTGGGAAAAGAGAGTGAATGTGCGATCCATTTCCGTAGATGGGATGAATAGTGAGTGGAGAGACCAAGAACGCGATGTTGAAGCATGTGATTTGCGCTGGCTGATATTGTGATATTGGCGGTGTGGAGTTACATTAGGCAGAAGTCGCGCTAATGATTGGTGCTGATGAATGGCTAACACGACGCGATCAACGCTGAAACAGGCGCTGGAAAATGCTGGAACGCACTAGAAATTCGCATTTTTGGACAGAAAAATGCATCTTAGAAGAAGACAGGATGCATAATTCCAGCAAGAAAAAAAAAATCGAATCTGTAACGTAGGATGACTTGCAAAAATAAGTGACTCCTGAGACAGTACAAATTGAATTCATCGCATTCAATTGACAAAACTAACGATATAAAATAGCTAGCATAACATTTTGTGCACCAGTATCCCTCAGCCAAGTCCAGAAGCAGTGTTCCAGCTTCCCAGACTCACATGTAGGTCGGCCCATAAATCTCCCAGGGCCATTTCCAGCCCACTCCTTGATAACGTCAAGACCCTTGTGAAGGCTCAAGTTAGTACCATAAATCATAAAATCGTTTGCCATGAAACTTGATCATTGAAGCTTTTTGCTGAACTAAGAGACACGACTCAGTTGGTGATCTCGCTGGCTCCCAAGAGGTGTAATGGAGACCAATAACGTCGACGGATGTACGCTGGATGATAAAACAACAAAAGAGGGCAGGCTTGCTTAAAAACAAATGTTCTCCTTTTGGTTCGTCGGCTTAGGCGTTTGCTGCCACCAATTGACTCTCGGTAGTCTGCTTGTCACCATTCAACTGGGCGATTTCTGTCTTTGTGTCGGCAACCTTGTTTTCCTCGGCCACCTTTTCCTCCACCTTCTCAGTCTCAGCCTCCTTGGGCTTTGAATCCTTGGATTCGGTCACCACAGGCTCAGTCTCGACCTCAGCAGGCTTCTCTTCTTCAACCTCTTTAGCCTCTGAAGGCTTCTCAGTGTCGGCAGATTTCTCCTCTTCAACAGGCTTCTCCTCGACAGGCTTCTCCTCGACAGGCTTCTCCTCGACAGGCTTCTCCTCGACAGGCTTCTCGACAGGAGTTTCCTCCTCAACTGGCTTCTCAGCTTCGGCTGGTTTCTCTTCGGCAAGCTTCTCGGCTTCATCGGTTTTCTCCGCTTCTGCCTCCTTCGGTTCGGTGGGTTTTTCGACTTCGACAGGTTTTTCAACCTCAACAGGCTTTTCTACCTCGGCGGGTTTCTCCTCAGCAGGCTTCTCTTCGACTGGTTTCTCCACCTCGACCGGCTTCTCCTCTTCAACCGGCTTCTCGACTTCGGCGGGTTTCTCTTCCTCGTCAGGCTTCTCTTCAGCGGGCTTTTCTACCTCAGCAAGTTCCTCAGCAGGCTTCTCCTCGACTGGTTTCTCTTCCTCGACTGGTTTCTCCTCCTCGACCGGCTTCTCCTCTTCAACTGACTTCTCCTCAACTTCTGTAGGCTTCTCAGCTTCAGTCGGCTTATCCTCGGCCTCCTTAGGCTCAGTCGACTCCTCAACCTCCACGGGCGTCTCTTCTGTAGGCTTCTCTTCCTCGGTGTTGGCAGGTTCAACAGGGGCCTCCTCCTTAACTTCCTCGGGCTCAGCCGCCTTGGGCTCCTTCAACTGAGTGATGGTCTCGTTGGCAGCGACAACTTGTGCCTCAAGGTCGGTCTTGGCCTTCTCTAGAGCCTCAATTTCTGCTGATGCCGCCGAGAGATGCCTCAAGAGGTCGTGAATTGTCTTCGCCTCGGCCTTGAAGTTGTTCAAAAGAGCGATGGCCTCCTTGACCACATCTCCATACTTCTCAGCGGGAGCAACATCTGTGTGATGATTTTAGTAGGTAAAGCACTATTGGAAGTTCAGAAAGCTTACCGGCTTCTTGAACATCCCAGGAATCATCAAACCACGCCATGTTGGAAGTAGGAGCTAGGATTTGGAGAATATGATAATGAAAAAGATATTTGTGACGTGTTGTAACAAGACTTGTGTCGGTAGAGTACTCTCATATTCGAGATGTACGAGGCATCAGCTCTTATATATCCAGATAAATTATGCGTCTAGGATATCCTTGTTGGCCGATTCATTCGCTGTTGTTCATTTTTAAACACGCCATACTGCTGTGCCAGACATCAGGTTTTCCCTCAAGCGACCCATTAGTAGGAGGAGGCTGGTAGTCACGACTGGGAATCGTGCATTAAACCTTGCTACGTGTACTTTACGCGCGCAAGTCTGGTCAATAAACTGCTTACACGAAGGTTAGGGAAGCACGCCACTGACGAGCATTGACGCATATTCTACCCCGCAGCGAGCCAATCTTCAGGGTCCTTGAAGGTGTCAGTTCATACCAGGTCACTCCATGCTCTAGGGAGCGATAGCTTTCTGCAGGGGGCAGGAAATCCTTGCAACACGCACTATCGCATGGTCGGACTTCTAGCTGTACTTCTGGGTGAAGCTTGCTCGAGACCGAATATCCTACTCTTGAAGCTAGGAAAAAATGGTGCCACAGCCAACGAAATCTCCGTCGTATATAAATCTAACTTTCGAGCCTTATTATCTAGCAGTTTTGTCAATTTTATTCTACCAAAAAGCACATTATGACCCGTATAACATGTCAGTGAGGGCGCCGATGGCGGCATTAAAGATCGGATGATACCCCTCCAGGTCCTCTCCAACCAGACAGGGCCAATAAATACCCTGGAGAATTAGCGCCCATACCAGCAGATCAGCCCAGCATTCTCCCGGGGTCATAAACTATCGTGACCGGAAACTGCGGAGAGAACCGGGGGCGCCAACATCTACTGCCTCGCCTAGTGGTCTGTCTCGTCGCTGGTTTCTGAATGATCGTAAGAGCTCCAGCCACAACCACCGTCACGCGTACATTAACTTAATTTTGAGCGCGCGCTTATCACACCGCCATTCGGCTTCTATCAACAGATAGACGAATCTTTTGTTAATCTGGTCCACCTGCTCAGTCGAGTCCTCGGGCGTTGCGGGTTTAAACCGTGTGATCCATTGACAGACTGCCCCGCCCTGTCAAATGGTGGCACGAACCCCCATGTCTTGCCTGGCGACTGGGGTTATGACTGACCCCAGACACAGCCATGACGCTATGTTCCCTAGTATTGAAAACGTCAAACATTATAACGCCTACAATGAATGCCAGATGAAATAAACGCAAAGCCTATTCGAGTTCACAAAGTTGCTCAAGATTTACTCACGAAAAGCGCTAAATATGATAGCACTGGAGTGTTCTCGACAACACGCCATATGGGCTGATAAAATCCACCATCAAGGTCATATTCAAGAAGTTCAAGCGTGTATAATCCGCCCATCAGTATCGGCGGCATAATTGATTACATGGTAAGCTGGGTGCTTGGCTTGTCACCAAGCTAAAATTGTACACGTGTAAAGATTTTACATGAAGTCTTTCAAAACGTCATCCAATGTCTTGCCTTCCTTTAATGCAACAGCTTCCCCCACCTTAGCCAATCCGACCTTATTGTGCCAAACAACCCTCATCCCGGCGTCTGTAGCACCTTGGACGTCTCCTGCACTCCCGGCAACAAATAATACTTCGCCTGGTTCAATGCCCATCTTCGTCAAGATAGCCTGGTAAGCTGCCTTGACGGGCTTATAAAACCCGCTTTCTTCAGCAGTGGTGACGACATCAAATGCAAAAGCTTCTGTATTTCCGTCGGTCGCAGATCTCTCAACCCCACGGGTAGCAATGTGCCCCAAATGGTTGGAGCAGTTTGTGACCACGCCAAGTTTGTACCCCTGTTTCCTCAGCTCACGAAGCACTCTTCCAGCCTCGGGCCAGGCTTGTAAGCTTTCCCAGTTGTGTATCAGAGCTTCCGGTGCCGATGGTGGCAAACCGACATCTTGAGCAGCTTGTCTGACGAGGTCCTCGTAAGGAACATATGCACCAGCTCCGAATGTAAGTTTGAGATATCGCGCGCGCCAGATTCTACCTTCTGTGGAACTGACTGACGGTGTAGATGCATCCCATAGGCTCCAAGAGTCTATGAGAGCAGTGAGGAGATCAAAGACAATGGCTTTCGGCTGCCAATCTGAGGCGACGCCAGCTGGTTCGGTGGTCATGATTGAATTGCTGTTTGATAACCTTACAACAACAACGAAAATAGATCTGTAGAAATATGTATGGGATTTGCGCACGAGGGTATGAAAGGGAGTTATAAGCACTCTTCCATATTTACTGCTGACCTAACTCAAAAGATCGTGTCAACTGCCATCACAATGGCTAACAACGAAATAGGCTTAGCCCATGTCACATGTTGCCCCTCAATGTGGAGTTTGGTCAGCACGACGCTCTCGCGCACTGAATTCGGCATGGCGGATGAAGATGAGATCAACTGGGCAAATGGATGTTAGATTGACATGCGGGGTTTAGTGAATGCCAGCAAGTCTGTGGTTTGCTATATTAGGCCCAGAAAAGGCATGTGCCTTGATGTTGACGACGATGCGTTTCTGGTACGGCGCTCCTTGGTTTGCCAATCAAAAATATCGCATTAAGAACAACGCTAAAAACACATTACAACGAACAAACTCCACGGCTTAACCTTAGAAATATTGAACCGTGGATTTCTGACCTCGGGCGAAAAACAACTGCTGCTCACCACCAATCTCCTTGGGCATTTTGGACCTCTCGGATGTCCACCTCCATGCCCAGCCCTGGAGACCGGCCTGTTCGTAGGCCGCCTTGACCTCGTTTTCTTTGAAACCCAAGCGACTGATGGTATGACCGGACATTTTTTGCGCGTTTTCCGTAGCCACTTGCTCTGCACCACCACATCCACTCTCGGATGGTGAGACCCAGTCAATAACGACGAGCACTCCGCCTTCGCTGAGCCTCTCGGTTAGTTTTTGAATCATGGCAGCGTGATCTTCAACATGATGGAGCGCCATGCACATGGTAATGAGATCGAAGTCGTAAAATTCGGGCGAGTGGAGCTCGGATGACGGAGTTGCCTCGGGATTGAGAAGATCGCCTTGAATTGCGCGTTTATCCTCTGGAGAGAATCCTTCCTCTCGGGCCTTATTGTTATATTGTTCAACCATTCCTGATGAGATGTCGATTCCACGTATGACGTCGACAAATGGACCCAAGGCCTTGGAATGTTAGCGAGTAGAACTGGTCGGCTTTGAGATAAATCTTACACGTGATGCCAGCCCATTCCCACAGGCATAATCAAGCATTTTAAGAGTCTTAGGGCCGATTTCTGATGAATAGCGTTGGATTCCAACCCATTCGATATTTTCTTGGAGTTCTTTGAGAATGTGGTTCGACATGTCAGCAATCCAAGGGATGGAAAAAACATCAGTGGTCAATTTGCTGGAGCATATTAGTTGATGATGGATATATCGAGAATTTGGAGTCTCAAATTACTTGTAATGCTCCTTGTTCCTCTCACCCATGGACTTGTCCATTCCACCAACATTGTGATGATGGTGGTGGTGGTGATGGTGATGATGGTGGGGACGCATGCTGATTGGTTGTGGAGCGTAGTTGGTTCGACTTTTGAACGCGATTGACGAGCGACGGGTGTATGGTCCTACCAAAACGAACTAGGATTGAAAATATGAAACAGAATTGGGACTAGAGGCAGCTCTTAAATAATGAATGCGTTGAAAGTCACCGGAAAGTATCCGGTCTTAATTTAGGCTCCGAGCTCAACCGCCAGTGCACTATTGGGCGGTCTAGTCACTGGCCATCAAGGTTCACGAGGGCTGAATCAACGAGTATTGCTTTTTCAAGGACCTTGATGATCACACAAGCCATTTTGAACCAATCGTATCGCAAAGTGAACCTACATTTTGGATGATAGCAATGATTAGGGCAGACAATGCTCGTCATGCACACAAGAAATCCCCGCACGAATCATACCCCCAACAGGTATCAGGATCAAGCAGTTTGGACTTTTTATGAACTACTGCCCCGCAGCAAGGCGCTAGAGAGAACCGCATTTTTCGTATAATTAACAGCATCGCATCTAAGTGATCAATATTGGCCTTCATATTGCCCAGCTAAGAATCTGCGGCTTACCCTGTGGTAGAAGCGGTATTGAATCATTTTGCTACGTCTGGGCAGCTATCTGTGAAGTTGTGTGCTGAGGCAAAAAACAATAAAAGAAAAGAAAGAAAAATAACTGTACATGTTGCACACATTATGCTTGCGAATTGGTCTGGACTGGCTTTACCCGCTTTGATATTTATACCTCAAACCTAATATTGAATACAACTGGTCGGCCTCCTTCCACCAATCTTCCCGTTGTCTTGAACCCATAATAATCTACCAAACCAAGTGACTCCAATTGCATTTTGAAATCACAAATTAGGAAATACGAGATAGGGTTCGGCAATTTCTTGCCGCTTGCACCCCACCAATTACACACAGCCTCATTCATCCTTCCATGTGACACTGTCGATGATCATTCTCCGCATTGGGGGTTTTTGGACCGTGTATCAGCCTGATTAACTTGATTTACAAGGCTTAGATGCTATGCTCCTTACGCGTCTTTATCGGTCTGGAAAGAGGTAACTTGCCGGCACGTTTACCACAAAAATCTAGTAACTGGGTTGATTCAACACCTTTCATGTGGAGCGATGTATGATGTAAACTGGAATTGCGAGTTTTGTCGCCACATGCCGAATTTAATATATCCTGGAGGGAGTTCAATTAAGAAACTGCTTTTCCTTTATTCTTGGCCTATTCCAAATTTACCAGGTTTAATCAGCCGCAATGGGTAACTCGAACTCAACCACCATCCCAACGCCACAAATGTCTGCAGAGACTGTTAGAAAGGGTCTACCAACGACCATCAAAATTACTTATCAAAAGCACACGTCAAAAATCATATGCTTCCTTAGCGAGCCAAACTCGGAAACCTTGTACGCAGCGAGCCTACCCACGGGCTTTTGGGGCCCCGTTATTATCCACGACGGGCCTAGCGACATGCATCCACCTTTGACTACAATCAAAGATGAAGGAAAGCGGGGCGATACTTTCGCCGTCGCACTCCCTATGTCTCTGACTGAGGGTGTCCCCATGAGGAACGAGCTGGTTAAATGGGAAGCCATGTCCAAAAAAGAGCGATATTGGTTTGGGCTGCAAGTGGGCCAAGGCCAGACTCGGCACCTGGAGAGGTTTGAGTGGCGCCGATCACATGGGTCTGAGGTCAAGAGCCTCGGTGGTTCGAAATGGGGATGGAAACTCGTTCGCATGACTACTGAAAACGGCGATTCAGTAGAAAATTCAATTGGCCAAGATGGCAAAGCCAGTGACGGGAACGAGATTGTCGCGGTTTGGGCAGATGCGGCAAGTTTCACCTCGACTGACGTTGGAGAGTTGCACTTTAGAGGAAGCGGGGCTACAGGGGAGCTTGGGCAGTCTTGGGCAATTATGTCGGTAGCAAGCTGCCTTTGTATATGGCTTACTAGATGGAGGGCGGCATCTATTCCCGGATGATTCTTTGTGGTTGGTTGTTTTCAGCCTGAAATCATCCGGTCTTGTTTCAAGGAGACTATGTTAAACCTCGGCGATATATTGTACACATAACACTCCATTATGTTCCTTGATCTTATTGCAACTTTATTCACTGTTTTTGACTTTTCGTCAATCGTCCACTGCGTCTTTCTCACAAGAAGCTGGCTTCAATAGAAGAGGAAATATCAATAAAAAAACGATGTTCTTTGATATGTCTACCTGTCAATGTATTTTCACTCCGAGACAGGCTACACTACCACTCATTTTAGCATTATATATGGCATCTAGGATCCAAAGCTGTGAGACCCACCTAGCTGCTTTGTGGTTGTTTAGAACGGCCCCATTCAAGATTTTGTTTACAGGACAGAGGTCTAACATAGGAGTTGTTGAGGCAAATGAGTGTAACAATGCCAGTGAATGGGCGTTCATAAGTGAATCGTTAATCACTGCATGGTTCCACAATTTGAAAGAAATTAAGACCCATTCGTAGCTTTATCTCACCCATACCATATGGATCGCGAAAGTGCTATGATTTGATGTTTGGGACTAGCCATCTGCCGAGTGATTCAAGATAAGCATGTCGAATTACGGCTGTGATGTGTCTGGGACAACAGGGGTGCAGTGTCATCTTTCCAGGACTCCATTACTAGTATGCAAGCTCAAGATAAACTGTTACAAGCTGGGAGAGAACCGGTGGAAGCTGCGACCACTAAATGAGCAATTATCGTGAAACCCCCTTTCTATCCTATTGATATTAATTTTTTTACTGAATGAAAAAGCGTGTAAGCCTTGGTGAGGCAAATTGCTGACTACGTAGTGGTGGCTGTCGTGGCTCAGCCTTGCTCGCAACCCTCAGTATCCTAACTGGGTAAGCAGAAGGAACAGGGATAGCTCAGCTGACCCTTGCGCTAAGCGAGATTTTGAAATTGTGTCGTCATTTGCTATACTCGCCACACGTAGAGCTGTTGCATCCTCTGGCTGTCTGCAATACTATTCCGAATGGAGAATGGTTGCCTCCCTCCGCCTCAGTGGCTATCTGGGCTTGCTGACACTCTACCTACCTACAGGGAAGAAATAACAGGGCCATGTCCTCTCCCGATTGTTATTGGGCTGTAGTAGATCCATTGCATCACAACAGCCACAATTGGACGCGGGATTTTAGACGCTAGGGTCTTTCAGCTCCCCACCCAAGTCATCATTCTTCAGCCCGTATATATTGTCTGGGAACATACTCAACTCCACGCGCATCTCCGAATGCGATTTATCCACGCTCTTCGCCGTCAAGCTAACTTCTAGGTTCATCGCTCCCGATGAATGATGACTGGGCTAGGAACTACTAACGGCTGGGCCTCGGTCTTGCAGAAACTCCCACCGGATAAGGCATCCCCAATTACCATCTCCCAAACACTCACAACCGTCGACTCATTATCAAAGCTATCCTCACTCAGCTTTTCAAGCTCAACTAGCAGCTCAAAATACATACTACAGTGGTTCAAGGACAATCAAGAAAATATTCAATTTGGCAAAGATTTTGAGATCTTAAACAGCAATGGACTTGTTTCCGATACCACGGTAGACAGAGTACCGCTGGCTGTAGACTATGAGATATTGAGTGCGGTGGAACGGGCCAAATCGCTGGGGCTCTGCCTTCGTCGCATCTGGGCAGTCGCTGCGAGTCTCCCAAGCACCGTACGCAGCTTGCCGACCCTCATCCCAACTCCTGGCATGTTTTCGATTCCTAGTCATAATAGGCAGCACCACGAGCATGAGCAATGTACTCCCGACTTCTGCGAGCATTCCAGGGTTGATTTCACTTCCGTGGCACAGCATCATGAGCACTGCAACGGAGGCTGTGGTCATTATCATTTCCCTTTACAATTGTTAAATGACCGAGTTGCAGAAGGGAAACCCACGGCTTGGAAATTGGACGACCCATCCTTACTTGATTCTTCGTATCCGTACATGGCTGTATCACATGTATGGGCAGATGGCACGGGCACTGGGACATGGGGCCCAGGAAAAGTCAACAAGTGTCTATACAGATTCTTCTGCGATATTGCTCGACACTTTCAGTGTAAAGGATGCTGGTGGGATACGATTAGCATTCCTCTAGACGACAAAGCTCGCAGCGAAGCCTTGAACAATATGCACAACAATTATGCCGATGCAAGGATCACGTTGGTTCATGATCTTTACCTCCGTGAATGGGAATGGGTCGACGCTGAAACCGCTTGCTTTGCTATTGTTATGTCACCATGGTACAGCAGAGGGTGGACGGCTTTAGAATTGGCCAAGTCGCATAAAGTCAAGATTTTGTTTAAGGCCCGAAACGATGGATATGTTATTAAAGACCTCGATGTCGACATACTTGCGGAGATTAAACCCTCAAGTCCTCACTCGGATACCGCAAGATCTATTCGCAAGCTAAGGAGTGCGAGCATACAAAGCTTTGGGGATCTTCTGGCTATCTTAGGTCCTCGAGACACCTCCAAACCGCGCGATGTGCCAATCATTTCGGGGCTTCTGGCAGGAGTGGATGTATCCGGAGGGCTGTCACAGCAAGAGATCTACCAACGGATTCTACGAAAATTAGGAAAGGTCGCTCAAGGGCACCTGTTCCATAACTCCGCTACTATGTCAGCGCCAGGTTTCAGTTGGTGCCCAACAAATATCTTGGACATGCCAATTTCTGAGGCCAACAACGAAATGCTAGATCTTCGGGAGAACGGAGACCTTGAGGGTGTTTGGAAAGTCTATGCGATTGATAGTGTCAATCAAGAAGACTTCTTCTGGAAAGGGACACATCCCCTCACAGAAGCATCCCTCATATTGGCTCTGGAAAGCAGGGACAAGGAAAAGCACATACTTCTCGTCGAGGAAGGGGACTCAAAAAAGAGAGCCCTGGTTGTAAGACTCATGGGCATTCGTGAAAAAGAAATGCTTTGTTGCCATTTTGTCGGACCGGTTTACTTCCGCTCGCCTCTTAGCGAAAACAGCATGACCCTGTATCGAAAAGCAAAAGTTAAGATAGGCAACACAGAAAGAATGCGAGATCTGTCAGGAAAAGCATGGGACCATGTGCGCTCAATGATCGACATCGACAAAAACATCAAACAAACCATTTCCTTGGAAAAGGCAACTGCAACTGGCACGGCAAGGCTGAATTCAAAGTCCAAAGTTCCGTTTGATGACGACGATTCCATTATCACGCATTCTAAAGATTGGAAGGCGCTACTGTACTTGGAAAAAGAGGCATCAAAACTGTTGTTTGAGAAGCCCCAGAAGCTTCAAAGCCCCCGGAATCAGGAGCCAAATACACAAGAGAATATGCCACTATTATTCGTACCCAAGGATAATGATCCCGGTTCTTCTTCACTACCACATGCCTTCTTCTATGGAAATGAGGATATTATCCCCTATGTTCAAACATGGCTCAGCCAAAACACAAAAGACCCCGATTTTAATACGGAACATATGCTATTACTAGTTCTTGACGAAGATAACAACATAAAGATAGATTCATACAGCCGCCAGAAGATTGGCGCGCTTGCGGGCGAGGCTCTACTTTTAGTTTCCGAGAAAGGAGGCAAGGGATTTGAGCCTCTAATCACACTGTTACTGGAAAACGATGCCGAGCATAGCTTTAGTCCTTTCGGAGAGACAGCTCTACATTTGGCCGTGGAGAATGGGCATGTCGGAATCATCGAAAAGCTCTTATCAAACACAAAAAACCCGGTAAATGTGGATTCATTCAATAAAGTACGCCCAAGGCTATGCTCATGTGAGTCACTACAGACAAGTAATGGAGAAACAGATGGCCTAGTTTACAAATTACTACAAGGGGATAAGTCCTGGCTTCACAGGGTCAATAATGAAAAGGGCCAACCTGTGTGGCATTCGATGCCTGACAAAGACGACGCTTTAATCCCAATTTCGTACCAAACCCTGTGGGGAGGAACAGCTAACAACCCATGCCCATTTAATAAGAAGAAACGGCCAGAAGCCCATCGATTCTGCGGTGAAAATCATTACCAAAACGTCAGTCTCCGGTTAGACAACAACAATAACAATGCAAACTGGGACGCCAAGAAAGATAAACCAAGACGAACCGCATTGCATTTGGCTGCCGAGAAAGGTGACGGTCACATTTGCGAACTTTTAGTGGGAAAGAGTGAGAGGTTGGACGCTCAAGAGGATAAGACAGAGCGGACTGCCTTACATCTGGCCGCCGAAAATGGACACTGTGATATAGTACGCCTCCTGCTTGACCAAGGCGCAAATTCCGACGTTCCAGACTCGAAGGGCGATACAGCGCTACATCATGCTGCCAGAAGGGGTTACTGTAGGATTGTGACAGCTCTTCTAGAGCATATAGCTAAGGCCAGTAGCTTTGAGAAAAAAGAATCTTTGATTTCCGCAGATGCCAATGGATACGAGTCCATTGCCACCGCGATAAACAAGGAAATTTACAAAGGGTTTTACGAGGGAAATGGCGACGAGACCGGCAAGCAAACCAACGGTAACACTGCTCTCATTCAACTCGTCCATCAGGCGAAACCTGATATTCGGAATAATGCAGGACAGACAGCGCTGCATTTAGCTGCACAAGAAGGCCACGAAGAAGTCGTGAATATTCTCATGCGCTATGGCGCTGACGTATGTGCGGTGGACAAGAGCAAACAAATCGCCTTGTTGCTGGCGGCTCAAAAAGGACATGCTAAAATTGTCGAGAAACTACTCAATTCGAACTGTTTCAAGCAATCGGAACTGGACCGAGCTCTTCTCACAGCCGCTGCAGAAAAACACAAAGAAGCTGTCATCACGCTTGACAGTGCTGGAGCAAAGTCTGGCATGCAAGACTCTGAAGGAATGACAGCATTGCATTGGGCCATCCAAGCCAAGGATGAATCCATCACCAGGCTGCTTATTAAGACACAAGCCGAATTGGATACTAGGGAGAACAAGAAAAAACGATCAGCCCTTTTGCTGGCAGTTGATAACGGACTCAGAGATACTGTAGCCGCACTACTGAGCAAAGGAGCGGACGCCAAGCTTCAGGACTCGGAACAGAGAACCGCACTACACTGGGCAGCCATCAGACGCAACGCAGATATTATAAACAGAGTTCTCAATTTGTGCGGGCTCTCCCTGTCAAAAAAGAAGTCGCTGATAAACCTGCCGGATTCTCGAGGTCGAACAGCCCTGCACTGGGCCGCGCGTGCTGGCTCAGCCAAAGCAATAGATACAATCATTCAAGCGGGCGCGCATTACATAACTGAAGACAAGGACGGTCGGACAGCGCTGATTTTGGCAGCTGGAAAGGGCCATGCAGCAGCCGTAAAAACACTGCTCGACTGTGGAAGCGACCCAAGAATACAAGACAAGGATGGGAAGACTGCGCTCGACTGGGCTGCGACTATTGGATCTGACGAGGTCGTTCATGAAATGCTCCAAAGAATTGAAGATGACGTAGCGAAACAGCAGGCATTAGATTTGGCGGCAAATGAAGGCCACCTATCAGTCGCAAGAATGCTGCACGACAATATCATGGATCCCAAAGTCCAAGCTTCCACTTTGCCGACAGTTCTATTCTCAGCATCTGCTACAGCCAGGTATACCCCGGTCGTTGAAAAGCTGATGTCAAATGTCACGGATCTGAATCACAAAGACAAGCACGGACGAACAGCTCTAATGCTGGCAGTGAAAAATTTGAACTCGCAATTCGTGAAGAAACTTCTCGCTCTGAAAGCTAAGCTTGATTTACAAGACGCAGATGGGAAGACGGCATTGATGATGGCAGTGGAATTGCATAATAACGGAATATTCAAGGAGCTGCTACAGGCCGGTGCTAATCCAGATGTCCGATGCAAAAAAGGATACACGGCACTCCACTATGGCATTGAAAAGGGAATTTTGGGAAACCTAAGTGTACTCATGCGCTACGGGGCCGACCCTAACATCACAGACTCTCGTGGACGCACTCCATTGCATATAGCAACGGAAAAGATTAATAAAGAGGATGGCAAGGATGATGCTTGGGAAAAAGCATGTTACGACTTGCTGCAGCATGGCGCAAAGCTAAACCTCAAGGACGAGCAAGGCCAAACTCCGCTACACTGGGCCTTACGCAAGAGCCAATTTACAGCGATGGGACTTCTCGATTATCCAAAATCCCGCAACCCGGTAACGGAAATTGAAGATCCGGGGAAGCAATCTCTGCTGTTGTTGGCAGCGGAGCGAGGATATGCGGAACTAGTAACACGTCTACTGGCCTGTGGTTTTGAACCAGATGCTCGGGATGAAACGGGAAGAACACCCTTGCTATTAGCAGCGGAGAAGGGGGATAAGGATACGGTTGAGGTGCTGCTAAATAATGGGGCAGATCCGAATATCGCTGATGCTAGAGAACGGACAGCCCTGTCACAAGCAGCGCAGAACGGCCATGCAGTGGTCATGGTACTGATACTTAATAGCAAGAAATTTAGGCCCAACATAGACACCAGGGACGCCTTGGGGCGAACTGCGCTGCTGTTAGCAGCTGAGAATGGCCATGCCGGCATCGTGGAAGTTCTTCTAAACCGCAAAGCCAACTCGACGATTGTGGGATATGACAGAAAGAAGGCGTGGCAGAAGGCTATGGATAAAGGCCACGCTGATGTGGTCCACAAGCTGCTATCTGAGCATGATTCACCCATCCAGGACAGGAACTCCATCAACGAAGCATTACTTTTGGCATCCAGGAAAGGCTGGACTAAGCTAGTCGAAGTCTTGCTCGAAAAAGAGGCCGACGTTACTTTTCAAAGCAACGAAGGCTGGACTGCTTTGCACATGGCAGCCATGAGCGGACATCAAAAAGTGGTGCAACTGCTGCTTGAGAATGGAATCAGCATCATCGTTAAAGATGGGAAAGGCCGCACAGCCCTAACACAAGCAACAGAGCATGGTTTTGAGTCAATTGTCCGAATTTTGCTGCAAAGAGACGAGGTGAAGATCGACATAGACGGTTGGATGGGCCAAGAAGCATTATTCTTTGCAGCTGAGAAGGGCTACGACGGGATCGTCAAGCTACTGCTCCAGAACAACGTCAGCTGCGACGCTACTGATCCGGCAGGAAGGACTGCAATGATATTAGCTGCAGCAAATGGGAACAAAGCTATAGTCGAGCTGCTGTTGAATGAACAAGCGAGTTCAGCTATCAAAGACGGTAATAGCAGGACAGCTTTGCACCACGCTGCATGGGGAGGCTACGACGATGTGGTAGGGATTCTACTGGATAATAAAGCGGACTTCAGCGCTTTAGACAAGCATGGACAGTCAGCCCTCCACTTGGCCGCCGAACGAGCGTCGAAAGCCGTTGTTGAACGATTACTCGAGAAGAGAGCCAATCCCAACGCAAAGTCTGTCGATGGTCAGACGGTACTTCACCGTGCTGCCTGGGGAGGTTCGTGCGAGGTCGTCAAGTTATTACGCAAGTACGGTGCTGATCCCTTTATCCGCGATAACTTTGAGAATAAGCCGTGGCAAGTTGCAGCAGAGAAGGGGCATGAGACAATTGTTGAGGCACTCTTGGAGGAAGAGGAGAGTGTGCATGATGAGCGCATTTCGGCCAAGAAGGCTCTCATATTCGCGGCCCAGATGGGATATGTGACCATTGCGAGATCGCTTCTCAATAAGGGGGCGGACTCGTCTGTTAAAGACAGAAAGGGCTTCACGCCGCTCCACTGGGCCACGGCGCGGGGCGAGAAGGAACTAGTGGCTCTTCTTCTAGAGAAAGGGGACGGGTCAATTGACGCCCTGGACCACAAGCAGCAGACTGCACTCTCTCTCGGTGTCTTGAAAGGTCAGGCAGCAGTGGTTGAACGGTTGCTCGAAAGCTGTGCCAATGCGAACATCCCCGACAAGGACGGAAGGACCGCATTGCATCACGCAGCGCAGAAAGGAAATTGGGAAATGGTGCAGATTCTGGTTAGCCACAAATCTGACCCACACGCCAGAGACATTGAGAAGAAAAAGGCTTGGCAGATAGCGGCCGAGGCCGGCTATCACCAGATTGTACGCTTGCTGTTAGAGAAAGAGGTTGATCTGAATCCCCACAGCCGAAAGCGGGAAGAGCTGTTCCTCCAGATGGCCGAAAGGGGCTTGGTACCAATGGTCCAACTACTCCTGGACAAGGGTGTGAATAACGATGTGAAAGATCGCTTCGGACGAGTAGCGATCGGCCTGGCTGCTGAGCACGGTAAGGATGAGGTCGTCAGTTTACTCCTGTCAAGAGGCGCGGATCCAGGCATTTCGGACTCGAGGGGGCAGACACCGCTCCTTTGGGCCGCAAAAGCTGGGAATGCCAAAATTATCAGCTCTCTGCTAGACAAGATTACCGGTCGGCCTCCCAACAGAACCCTCAGTGCGGCTTCCGGGAACAAGGAAGATGCTGGATCCGAACTTGTGATAACAAACTCGGTTGAGGGCACTGGCGACAAGGTGAAAACCATAAATCACCGAGATTCCAAGGGCAGAACGGCACTCTTAATAGCCACTGAAAAGGAACATGACAATGCTGTAAAAGTCTTACTGGACAAAGGCTCACCGTACATCGACGTCAACATGCAAGACTTGGCAGGCAGGACGGCACTGCAGCTAGCAGCAGAGAGAGGCAATAAAAACTTGGTTAAGATCATGTTGGACCGAGGAGCCAGGCAAGATATCGAGGACAACCTGGGGCAGACAGCGCTTCTCCTGGCCGCTGAGCAGGGAAATAATCCTGTGGTCGAGACACTCCTCAATAACTCGACAGAATTTGTGGATATACCAGACTCATACAAGCGAACAGCCTTGCAAGTAGCTACTGAGCGTGGTAACATCGAGATGATCAAAGTCCTTCTGCAAAACGGGGCGGATGTAAATCTCGCTGACGGACTGGGACGTACAGCGCTGCTTCTTGCAACAGAGAATGGAGATAAAGATTCTGTGGATATTTTGCTGGAGAATGGCGCTAAGCAAGACCTCGGAGATGAGGCCGGGAGAACGCCCCTCCTACTCGCTGTCGCAAATGGAGACAAGATGGTGGTTAAGACTCTCCTCGACCATCTCGACGATGTTTTGAGTCTTGAGGATCCACATGGCCAGGATCTATTGCATTTGGCTGTAAAAAGCGGGAATAAGGATGTAACATGGCTCATCGCACAGCAAGCGACGTCTACTCAAGCAGCCAGACTGCCAAGAGGATAGTTCCGTGTATCGATTTTGCGCTAATCACTTAAATGCATGCAAGCTTAATTTATTCTTCCGCCGTAGCCCTCTTTAATGGTACGAATGTGTCTCTCCGTCGAATCAACTGAACACGCATTGGTAATTCTAATTATCTTAATGATGACCTTAACACGCAAGGTTGGTGTGACGGCCCCACCTGAGCCCACGAATACACGGATATCGGCAAGGCGCGTCCATCCTCCATGTAATTAACCACGCGCTAATTGGCTAGAGCCCGGGATGGTTCAAGAAAACCAGCTCAATCCCGCTCCCCCAGACCCATCGTCTTGGCATTGATTGGCCGTGGTACTCGAAACCGTCCGTTAAAACCAGCTCAATTGCTCTCTCCCTTATCCCGATGCGAAACGCCACTTATCGGGATGGGTTGTGTGATCGAGGAAGTCCAAGTCGTATTTCTTGGCACCATGGCGCTGCTCTCTGGTCATGCAGAAAGATCATCGCTGCTGTACTACGCTGTCGATCAGCGTGTAGTCCATCCGTCATGATTCCCTCATTTACTTTACTCGTGTCTTTTCTCTTTTGTCTGGTCCATCACGCCAGTGCATCCAAAAATGGCATTGTTGGGTTCGGTATCTCCTTGTACCAAGACCTGTGCTGCCAGTCATGTCACGATTCGCTGTCCTCCCTGTTCCTGAACTGCACCACATTCACGAGCGAGAATGGTGACATGACAGGCATGGACATGGCAGACATGTCGACAATGGGTACCACTAGCGACGAGTGCTATGCCAGCAATACGCCATGGCTTCAGACCATGGCATACTGCATCCAACAGAATTGCAACGCCGACGGCTATCCTGCAGAGAAGCAGGCCAAATGCTTCAGCACTCAGGCAGTTGCTGGTGCTTCGAAGCCAACGTTCGAAGATAGTCTGCCTGCCAAGGCTCCTACAGTGGAGCTCGCAGAAGATGCTATGTGGCTCAACGTCACCAGCTTAGTCAACAAGAAGCTTTACTATTCCACTCATGGCACTCTTGGCGAGTTCGCACGATCCGAGTATATGCATACGAGATATTCGTACGTCTTTCCATCCCCTTGTCCTCCACTAGAGCGGTCATGAACCCAATTTCCCCTCTCTAAAAACGGATGCTGACCCTCGAATTTTAGTGTCATTCTCTACCTCGTCGTCATCGGCATATGCATCATCTGTGGTGTCCTGGCCCAGGCTGCCAGCATAATTCCTGCATTTCAAAAGACCCTCCAAACCTCGAACCTTTGGTCAAAGCTCCGACAGTACATATTTCTGCCCGCACTCTTTGGGTCGAGGCGTCTTGAGCCTCTTCCTGGGAATGCAGGTTACATGCCAAGCAGGGCGCTTAGCCTCTTTATCACCGTCTACGTGATCTTGAACATCATCTTTTCGTCAATCTCTTTCCGGAACTTTTGGCCGAACACTTGGTTCATGTCGACGCAGTTTGAGATGTGCGAATACGTCGGTAACCGAACTGGTACTCTTAGTTTTGTCAACCTGAGCATCGCCATCCTGTTCGCTGGACGAAACAACCTCTTGATCGCTCTTACCGGCTGGAGCCAGACGACATTCTTGACTCTACATCGCTGGGCCGCAAGAGTGTCTGCCCTGCAGGCTGTGGTGCACTCCATTGCGTATACTTTGGCGTACTTTGAGCCTGGGTATGATGGAGCGTCAGCTTATGCAGCAAAAGCGGCAGAGTCATTCTACGTGAGTTTCTCAAATTTTAGATTCTTTGTGTTCTTTAAGCTTTCTACTAAATGCTGACTCTTTTGCATAGTGGTGGGGAATCATTGCAACGATAGCTCTTTGTCTGGCAGTCGGCTTTGCAGTACTCCCGCTCCGTATCAAATTCTATGAGCTCTTCTTGGTACTTCACATAGTCCTCGTCATTCTTGCCTTGGTCGGGTGCTGGTACCATATCGTCCCCCACTTCGGTTATGATTACGGCTATCAAGTCTGGCTCTACATAGCATTTGCCTTTTGGGCTACCGACAGACTTGCTAGACTACTTCGAATTGCTTTTTACAACCGCTTCGGCAACTCAAAGGCGGTTTTGGAGGCAATCCCAGGATGTGACATCATGCAACTCACCATTTTCCCAAGGGTGATTTCGGGATTTGGCCCTGGACAACACAGCTTTCTCTATGTGCCTGAACTAGGCAAATTTTGGGAGAACCATCCATTCAGTGTTGCGGGCTGGACTAAACCAGGACAGCATCTACCCACAGGACTTGCTTCTTCCTCGTCATCAGCGAACAAAGAACAAGCGACTCCCACGGGTGAAACCCAAACGCAGAACTGTGCATCAGTCCGGTTTCTTATCCGCGCACACTCTGGAATGACCTCTAGCCTCAGGAACCGTCTATTGTCCTCTCCTACTGGCTTGAAAACGGAGCTTTCTGTCTATACTGAGGGTCCTTATGCAGGACATCGAGCCACCCTTCATCCACTATTTTTTGCCGACACTATCTTATGCATTGCTGGTGGTATCGGTATCACAAACATCCTGGGCTTCGTGCAGGAATACGCAGCTTCAGCTCTTCAAGGGGGTGAAAGTCAAGACAAAAGAGGCAAATTAATGAGAAATCCAAAGCGGTTCATAATTGCATGGTCTGCAAGAGAAATTGGTCTCATTGAACACGTGAGGCAAAACTTCCTTCCCAATATTGAAGGGATCGAATACTCTTTCTGGTGTACAGGATCCAACGATTCCAATGGAAAGCCAGATTCTCTTGAAGAAAGCAAAAATGGCCATGGGTTAACTGTGGCAACCGCATCACCAATAAACTCAGGAAGAATGAGTGTTGAGTCCGTGCTAAGAGCGAGCACGGAACCAGGTCAGCAGACTACAGTAGTGGTGTGTGGCCCTGGTAGCATGGCAGATGAGGTTACAAAGCAGACCGTCAACTGCATCAAGGATGGACTTAGGGTGGATCTGATTGAGGAGGCATTTGCCTGGTAATTTGTTGCCACGCGCAACTGAGAGGAGAGCGTTATTTTCCATCATTCCCTAGGTCATGTAACTTAATGCTATCTCACCACTAAATGGTGATTGAGAGAAACTGAGCAGAAAAGTGTATTCTAAGATATGCCTACCTTGCTTAAAGTGAGAATCATACCCCAATCACCTCTTGCATTATTGCGCCCGGCCATCTAATTCATCAAGAGAACCTGCTCAATCCCGCTCGAAGATATGGGCGTAATTAACGTTCAAAGCAGCGTGCTATCCCAGCTAGCAAGCACCCCATCAGCGAAAAGGGAGCTTTGATGACAGTGTGGCACAAATAGCTCACATCATAAAAAATGTAGCGAATTTGCTCACCAGCTGGACCTCTATGCAGGGGTTTGTAAGAGCAAAGTTACGGCGTTACATGAAACGTCGGTTGCAGTAGCATGATGCGGCCGCCTGTAGGTCTCATGACGCGTGTTCCAATTAATATGGGGTGAAGTTCCGACTTCCGTCCGGGCTGCTACTTACCCACCAAGCTAAGCTATTATCGCTATGGCTTTCTGGAGATCATCCATTCGCTAATTTCAAGACAGTGCACAAAAGCTTTTTATTTTCGTAATTCAATATGATATATCTAGTTGTGTTTGAGAAAAGATATTATCTGATCCACGATTTCCTTCTCCTGTTGACAATAACCCGAACTTGGCACAAATCAGAAAGATTTATACATCTCATTGTTACCCTAGCTCCTACCAGTTAATCCTAATGGAGCATAACATATCTATTCTCGGCGCGGGGCCCGCTGGATTCGCCCTTGCCGCTGACCTCCAACTTCATGGGAACAGTGTGATGCTATATTCGCATATCAGTCATCTTCGGCACGCCAACCATGTAAAGGAAATGGGATGCTTGAAAGCCAGCGGCGCTATTGAGGGCCTCACAAACATGCACGTCACTTCAGATATGGCTGAAGTCATTGAATTCTCAAATATCCTTATCCTGACTGTCCCATCTACCGGACAAGAGACCGTCTTACAAGAACTCAAGAAATTCAACCTACGCCAACATACCATTATCGCGGTGCCAGGAAACCTGTTTTCACTCATCAAGGATTCCGATATGGAAGTTCAATGCCTTCTCGAAACGAATCTATCACCATACTCATGCAGGATGGATGAGAATGGCTTAGCCGTAATGGGCAAGAAAAATCTCATTTTTATCGCAGCCTTGAAAGGCCTAAGCCCGTCGATTTACAACACCATTGTGGAAATATTCCCAATCGAGCTCAAGTGGTGCAGTAGTGTCATCGAAGTTTGCTTGTCAAACGTCAATGGTGTATTCCACCCACTGATGATGTTGATGAATGCCGGTCGGATAGAAAACACGGCTGGCGAATTTTGCTTGTACGGTGACGGACTGACTCGGTCTGTGGCCAATGCCATGCTGGCCGTCGACCGTGTGCGAATGAACATCGGCGAAGCGTTTGGTCTACGCCTACAGAGTGCGATTGAGGTCTCAAACGAGTGTTATGGCCACAGCTTTACTGATCTGGTGGAATTGGCCCAAAACTCAGAGCCACACAAAGCTCTAAAGGCTCCAACCACTCTCGACAATCGAAACATTTCGGAAGATGTTCCTGACCTTCTCGTTTGCTGGTACAGTCTGGCTGAAAAGCTGGGAATTGATGCATCCCCCATTAAGGCCATCATTATTCTTGTCGAAATGGCCACCGGCATCGATTACTTGGAAGCTGGAAGGAACTTGCAAAAGCTTCATTTGGAACACATCTCGAGGAATGAGCTAATCGCAAGCTTCAGCCCCTTAGTGAGGCCAAGTGACAGTCACTTGTGATGTCTTAAGAAATTAGTTAAAATTTTTGGTTTTTCACTATGATACCTGCCAATTCAATTCCTTTTTAGATGCCTTTTTCTTCCTTTTCTGCCGTACCGTGAATCTTAATTGCTCATTAAATAGTCTATGATCAATGTTTTTCATACTCTATGACTTAAATCTCAAGTTGAAACCGCTTTAATTCACGTATTCTCGCGCCATAAATGCCAAATATCCAAGGTAGGGGAGCAAATGCAAGGGCAAGAAATGCTAGCAGACTGTTTCCCCATCCCCACCCAATCGCGTTGTATAATTTGAGACCACAAAGTGGGAGAAATGCGCCCGCGGAACCTCTGAGCACTGCATTGGCGCCGATAACGCTGGCAGCATATTCTTCGAACGCGTCAATCAGGTAGGTCTGGATACTAATGAAGATCAAGATAGAACCGAAGCCTGTAATGGCCGTTCCAATCTGAGGGACGATCCAGTGGACGCCTTTTTGCACGCTCCATCCATAAACAAATAATCCAATAGGAAAGGTTAAGGCGCCGGGTAAGGTAATAACAAGCGGAAGACGATCTTCGGGTGTAACTTTCTTGCCCGCAGCTGCACGTTTCTTGAGGGTTCTGTCGCTGAAGCGCGCAACGTAAGAAAGGCCCATTAAGGTACCAATTCCGCCGGCTAAAAAGACTAGTCCAGCTGAAAGAGTTGAAAAGTGGTAAACTTCTTTGAACACAAATGAATATGTTGCAAAGAGAAGGTACAGAATGCCGTACAAGACGGCGACGTATGTGCACATGACAGTGACGATCGGGCAGCAGGCAAGCATCTTCGTCGGCCGCAGAATACTTTGTGTGAAAAGCTGCCTAGAGGTGACATTGGAAGCCAATTTGGATCTGTATGCGGGATTCTTGCTCTCCTGTCTCAACCTAGATGCCTTTCTTTCCAACAAGACCGCGGGGTAGGTTTCCCTTAAAATAATAAACGAAATGATGGTGACAACCCCAATCTAATGGTTATCAGCATTTGGCGCTCATTAAAGGAATATTGTTTGCAACTCACAACAATGGAGATGACCCAAAACATCCACCGCCAGTCAAGAGCCTCTGTCACGTAACCACCAATAATCGGCCCTACCATTGGGCCAAGGATGGTTCCCACGGACCAAATCGATACGGCCTTGCCTCTTTTCTCCCGTGGCATTAGGTCCGCGATGGTTCCTGAACCAATTGTAATGGTGGCGACGCCTGCAAATCCAGACAAGAAACGGAATGCCAAAAGCATCGCCGTATTTTGAGAAACGGCACACAATATGGTGAAGCCCAAGAACAATACATTCGTTACGTTGTAGATGATGACACGACCATAGAGCTCACTCAGTGGTGCGAGCAGTAGAGGTCCGCAGGCAAATCCCAGCACAAATATCGAGACGACAAAAGTTGCAAACAACGTAGAGGTCGTATGAAAGTCATCCATGACTTGTTGGACGGCTGGTGCGAGCATTGATGATACCAAAGGTCTGTTCAAATTAAAATACATTCTGGAAGCATAATTAATCACTGGGGAATATCCAACACTCACACCAAGAAGCTAATGACGGAAATGGTGAGAATATTGGCCCATTTTACCAGTGATGACCAGTTTCTAGGATTTTCAGGATCTTGGTCTTCTGGTTCATTCCACCACACCAGGAACTCTGCACTTGAGTCCGATTGTGTAGATTGGTCGGTTATCTCACCTCCGACGAAAGGAGATACTACACGAAAATTTTCTCCCTTCTCATGAGGGCATTCATGAGGCTTTGCTTCCATATCTCCTACTTCCGTATGAGGCTCCAAATGTTGATTGGACATGGGTCTCAGTGTTGGTGTCATGTGCTGAGCTTGGTAAAGCCACACAATACAGTGGTACACTTTTAATGCCGATGACAAGAATCTGACTAAGTCTGACTACTAAAGAGTTTTCTGAAGAGGTTAATCTTCAAACAAAGAGAGGGGTTGTATGCATGGTATGGTCAGATCAGTTTGAGCTGACCATCAGAATGTACATAGTAGCACCGTTGTCACTGCAACCTCAGCCACCTACAATTTTCTTGGTCCATGATAAGCGGGTACCATATTTGAGTTCAGTATGCATGAAGTTGACCATTCAGTGTTTCAGGACAGTTCATCGTCAATGTCGGCAGTTAGCCCTGCTAACACATCGGCATCTCGGCAATTAACATGCTCAAAACACCTCGATCTGCGGGGTGAAGCGAAGCCATCCCACTTTAACCCACAGGGACACATTAGCGACGTCTAGCGCAAAAGCGCTAGCCGGCAGCCCTAAACAGTCGATCTTTCAGTGACTATGACCCTGGAAAACCTAACCCCCACTGTAACCAGACTACACGCAAGCCATGCAATGGAATGTTACGCGGCAGGACTCAATCTGGAAATTGAGAAATTGGGTAAAATAGCTCATTCATTTACATGTAGGTAGTTGAAGCAATTGGCCGAGTTGTCATCGACGGGACTTTACATGGGAAGGCTGTCACTGGGCGCGAAATCAATCGGTACTAGGATAGATCAAGTTTTCATGTAGGAACACATTTGAACTTAACCAAAAGTTGCAAACTATACAACTGTGTCTAGGAGTCTAGTTAACAAAAACACTCAGTCCCTTATGGCCACAGTAACCAAAAGCTCCATATCCATCTTAATTCCTTCCGCAGTCGTAATCTTATCCCATTCATCCTTCATTTCTTCCCTAGCGCGAGGTCGTAGATCCAATGGAATACCACCATATGTCTTGCCAGAAGAACTCGTATCCAACCAATCAATCATGGCTGCTCCGTCCTTAGCCGACTTGACAATCTTGTTGATGACAATCTTTCTGTCAGAGAAGCCGGCATTATCGAGGAGGCTCTCGAGCTCGCGTTGCTTCAGGAACTTTGGCGGGCTATCCTCTGGGTAATTTCTGAAAGGTTCCCTAGACAACACATCTGCCTTGATCCTTTCTTGGTGAGTGAGGTAGTCACCAGATCCGCCTGAAATACCGAGGCGGCCTTTGGGCTTCAATACGCGACCAAATTCATTGATGGCCTCAGGCTGATCTTGTACCCAATGAAGCGTCGAGTTCACGAAGACGGCATCAAAGCTAGCGGTCGGGAAACGAGAGAGGTCCTCGGCTATTCCCACGTAAAATGACAAATTGGGCTTTGCACTTTCAAGAGCAATTGCAATGCGCTCCTTGCTCGGGTCAATGCCAACAACAGCGCCAGTGTCCCCGACTATCTCCGCCAAATGAGAGGTGAGATTGCCAGGTCCGCAGCCGACATCAAGAACGTGCATGCCTGGACGAATCTCCAACCTCTGGAGAAGGAACATTGCTGCATCGGACTGGGTGTTATTGACGAGGGTATAGCCCTCTGCCAATTCTTGAGTGTCTCCCATGGTTGAATCAATATGTCGTGTCGAATCGATTCCGATAGTCTTTGGTTGGTATTGTGAATGTGCCTCACCTGGTACATAAGCGAAATTCGGTATTTGTGGCGTTTATTTCGACATGGGCTAGTCGTCTATCGGCCGGCATTTGAGGGTATTTGCCGGTAGATCATGTGTGGGGTTTACTTGCAACACCCGAGATGCCAATCGAGCGCGTTTGAGCATATTAATTTCGCGACTTCCTGCTCCTCATTGCGACATCACTACCCCACGAAGATCCACACATTTGCCGCACTATCCGTTCGATGTAAAGCGGGAAGAAATAGCTCCGAGATTGATGCATTAGTGTGGATGGTTGTACGTGGCGCTTTACGGGGTAAGATGAGTTGGTTTGAGCATGTTCAATCTGCTGATTACATTCATTTCACCAATTGCTCAGTTCCGATCACCTCGGCAAAGCAGCCGCGGGCGCAGATCGAACTGCCATTTTACCTCCAACTTGATTGGTCATGTTGATGACGAATAGAACCTAATCCCTGTATTATAGTACGGAAAGTCAATTGACTTTGGCTAGCCGCGTCTAGTTACTAAAATCGACTGAGGGTCAAACGAGTGCTGGACTGATGCTTTCCATCCATATTTTTCGGAAGACCGCGTTGAGCACATATTCAGTGGCCCAATCTTGATACATGGAGAGGGCTACTTGTAACTTGGTACGATTCTTCTGAACAAATTCAAGCCGGAGTAGTCTTAGGTCATGGTAAAGAGTGGCCATTATTTTTGACAGCTTCATACTTGTTGAAGCTAAGCTGGCGCCAATGTTTGCCAACATGTTGTCAGCAGCCTCACTTTTTGGAACATTTGTGATTCTTGTGAGTCAATCATGTGCAAATAGAAGGCTGGGCTAACCATAAACAGCTCGTTGCAGGATTCATTTTCCAGATTGTTCAACGGCGATTCTTTCACCCACTTCGCTCAGTTCCTGGTCCATGGATAAACAGTGTATCGGAGCTTCCTGCTGCCTTGGCCTTGGTCACTGGAAATCAACACATATACTACAGGGCCTTACATGGAAAATACGGCCCAGTGGTGCGAGTGTCTCCAAATGAGGTCGGCTTCATCAGTGTCGAGGCTCGAGAGGAAATTTATGGTCTTCGGGTAGGTTCATGTCTAGCTGAGAAGACCAACGCTAATTCATTTTCCAGAAAGGTGGTCTGAACATGGAGAAAAGTCCAATATTTCTAGGGGCTGTTGGAAATGTGGATGGACAGACCGGTGTGAGCTTAGCTCTAAACAAGGAGCACACTCGTCAACGCAGAGCATTGGGTTATCTTTTTACAAACAGCGCACTGCTGCATCTTGAAGATTTGATTCAAGTTCACATTCGAAAGTTTATCGCTGTGCTCGAGACCATGGCAGTTGAAAACCGACCTGTGGACTTGTCAGATTGGTGTAGGCCATTTATATGTTCGAATATTTGCATCTCTTGAGCTGATTAATGTTTAGACACATACCTTTCGTTCGATATGATGGGCGACCTGTGCTTTGCAGAACCTTTTGGCTGCTTAGATCAGGCATCAGCCACTGAATGGTCTACCTCAGTCATCAACGTCTTCGTTGCAGCCACCTGGACACAGGCCATCCGTCGAATATCCGGCGTTGGCACCTGGCTCGAGATGGTCATGACTCGTCTTTTTGTCCCCTCAAAAGCTGCGGCCTGGAGAATGATTCATCTGAACAATTCTCGTGAGAAAACGCTTCGCCGACTCGCCGACTCTGATCGAGACCATGCAGACTTCATGTACCACATTCTCAACAACGAATCCAGAAAGTCGCTGTCTCAAACCGAAATCATCTTGAACATGTCTTTGTTCATTAGTGCTGGAACCGACACCACAGGCACGGCGCTCACCGGATGGACTTACTTTGTGTGCACACATCCAGACGTTTACAGACGCTTGGTCCGCGAGGTCAGAGGGGCTTTCTCAACAGATGATGATGTCAAATGGGAAAAGGTCAAGGACCTTCGGTATCTTGAAGCGACTCTCAATGAAGCCCTACGGTTATTCCCACCGTCACCTGCGAGTCAGCAGCGCATCGTTCCTACAGGCGGAGCTACCATTGATGGTTGCTACGTCCCCGCCGGAACGACTGTCGCCGTATCGCCCTGGTCATCAACACACTCAAGCCTAAACTTTCATGAGCCTGACGCGTTTCGGCCCGAGCGCTGGCTAGGGGAGGAGCCAAAGTTCTCGAATGATCATCTTAATGCTTCATTACCATTTGGAACAGGCCCCAGAGTTTGTATCGGACGAAACCTGGCTTACATGGAGATGAGGCTCGTTGCAGCACACTTGTTGTGGAACTTTGAGCTGGAACTCGATAGAGGGCAGTATGAACAGAAGAACCAGGTTTGGGGGCTTGATGGACAAATGAAGCCTATGAAGGTATTTCATTCTATGACCAAGCCAGAGTTATGGGTGCAACTGAAACCTATCCAAAGATGAGATCCGGCCTATAACACCAAGTGTCAAATGGGTTACCAACGGGGGTAGTTATATTTAGTATATCTTTAAAAAACATGTTGTCACAAGAAGGTTCGGATTGGTCACTATTTTTATCCCTGCGTATCTGATTTCTAGTGAATTTGCGTTAAAGTGAACGTCATCTCGCTTGGGTCAAATCAAATGAATTTAGAAAAATGCTTCTAGTTTCATAAAAGTCATGATTGAATATCTGATTAAAAACCTTACAAATGCTTTCTATCAACGCCATATTTTATCTCCTTGAATATCTCGAACTGGCAAATATGGCTGATCTGACAAGTCCAACTCAACCCAACCCATGCCCCTAATTCAATATTGAGCGCGCATCCTGTTGCGCCGCATAATTCCCTTTCTTTGGTGTTACAATTAAAATATTTCCTCCAAGGCCCTGAGTAGGCCGCTCGTGTTCAAATCTGCTCCTTACATCGCCCCCTTGAGCTTGCCGGGGGTGACGCCAAGCACACCTGATGTTGTTCCAGCTGGAGCCAAGGTTGCTGGCTCTGGGCGAACAGACACCTCCTCCAGCTTGGCCTTGGCCTTCTCCGCTGGCACTCCCATGGACTTCAGAAACTGGACTGTTTGAGTCTGCTCCTGCTCCTTTCTGGCTTCACTCCAGTTCAGTTCATCTGCCATGATGTCGACGATGCGGGGCAGTGCTCTCTTGGCACCCTCAACATCAAGGAAGGACAGACGCGTGCGGCGGGAGATGACATCCTCAACGGTGCAGGCGGACTCTGATCGGATGGCATATCGAACCTCGTCCTCAATGATAGGGAAGGATGGAATAAGTCGAGAGGGAGACGAGTTGGAGTTGGAGTTGGCGAGAATAGCCCAGGCGCGATCTCCGTAGTTGTGAGCAAGGTGCTGTGCGACATCAGCATCGACTGGGTAAACCTCCATCAACTGTGAGGGCAGCGCGGGCGAGTATCCGTGTGCGCCGATCACGGGCAGGCGAGTGGTGCGGCAAACACCGTTGGTGACGAATCGAGAGAGGTTGGCGCCGCTGATGTCAGGGAGGGTAGTGGTTTTGGGCTTCAGGCGGAACACGTTCATGGCTTCGTCCACGGTTTCCTCGGCCATGCAGCGGTAGGTGGTCCATTTTCCACCAGCGCATGTGAGGAGTCCAGAGGGTGAGGTGGTGATAAGATGGTTGCGGACAAGTGACTCGGTGTTCTTGGCATTAGGGTCCCTGATAAGAGGTCGGATTCCTATTCATTGTTAATAAACTACTCTTTTGCAGTACTTGAAGATGGAATTACTTACCAGACCATGCGGCAAGAACATCAGCCCTTGTAAGGACTGATTCAGGGGATAGAAGCTTGCTGACTTCGCTCAAGATGAAGTCCACCTCCTCAGCTTGTGGCAGAGGGTTCTTTTCAATCTCACAAGGGCTGTCAGTGGTGCCTGCCAATGTATGACCCTCCCAGGGGAGGATGAAGATAACTCGGCCATCCGAGGATGCCTTGAGGAGACCCTTCTCGTTTGCACATAATGACTTGGGAAGCACGATGTGAACACCAGAAGCCGGTGCGACCATGGGCTTCTTTGACGGATTGTCCATCTTCTCAATGGCATCGGCAAAGGGACCTGTAGCATTGATGACACCCTTGGCCCGGACCGTGAACTCGTCGCCATTGCCCTCAGCTGAAGACAAGGAGTCCTTTACTTTGACACCATTGATTTTTCCGTTTGAGTCCTTTTGCAATCCTGTCACCTCAACGTAGTTCAGGACAGTAGCTCCATAGAGTGATGCCGTCATGGCAAGGGAGACGTTCATTCTCGCGTCATTCTGCTGGCCGTCGTAGTATACAACGCCACCAATCAGATTGTCAGGTCGCAGCATAGGAAACTCGGCAATAGTCTTGCTCTTGCTCAAGAGGTACGAACGCTCGAGTCCTTGAGAGCCGGCAAGCAAGTCGTAGGCCACAGTGCCAGCATAGACATAGGGAACCTGCCACCAGTGCTGCATAGGGAGCACGATGGGTAATGAGTTGGAGAGGTGTGGCGCGATGTTGAGGAATGTCTTGCGTTCGTGCAGAGCCTCCATGACTAGCTGCAGTTGGGAGTAGTCTAGATTCAAGACGGCCTTTTCCAGGTACCGCACGCCACCGTGGACTAGTTTCGTGCTTTTGGAGCTAGTGCCTGACGAAAAGTCGTCGCGCTCCACGAGGGCAACCTTCAACCCACGGGTGACTGCATCGAGGGCGATACCCGTGCCGGTAGCACCACCACCAATAATGAGCAGGTCGTACTCCTCGGAGTTGTCAGGTGATCCGTGGGAGCGCAGGTCAGCAAGCTGCTGAGCTCGCGACTTCGTGGCGTCGAAGGTAGGGGGCTGAATCTGCCCCTTTTGGTCGCGCCTAGGGGCAACGATGGGCAAGTTGAAGGTATCCTTGCTGGAGTTGGCTCGATAAATCAGAGTGCCTCCAGTGGCAGCAACGATGGCGGCAGCAGAGGCCACGGCTGGCCGTCTGAGGCCCGAAAGTCGGGATGCCATTTTGGGTTGGCAAGGACCGTGTCAAAAAGCAATACAATAAAAGGGGGTGTTGTTGGTGCTCCTGCGGATAACTCGGCGAGTCGGCGCGGACAGTCGTGGTGAGGAAGCAAGTTGGATGGAGAGAAGCTGGTCAGGAAGGAGGAAGAATAAGAAATAAGTTGTCCGTCCAGGTCAGAAGAGATTCCGAACAGATATACCGCAACCACATCATAGAAAATCGGTAGCGAGTGATGACGGCGCGTTGCAGCTTCATTGGATTCTGATCAGCCATGCGGCCC
Organism: Calonectria naviculata; assembly: GCA_003031705.1. NCBI lineage: Eukaryota > Fungi > Ascomycota > Sordariomycetes > Hypocreales > Nectriaceae > Calonectria > Calonectria naviculata. The sequence goes on along the minus strand of NAGG01000196.1, from coordinate 14,026 downwards.
ACTCGTGCCAGCTAAGAAAAGCAAGAATCACACGCAATCTAACTCGGGTCATCGTAAAGCGAGACAAGCCCCACCGCCTCCAGGTCGAAAATCCCTCCAATTGCCAGGCCCAAGGTTGGATCCCATTGCGATAATACTGGATATGGAACTCAAAATGCAGTTTCCCACGACGGGCCCGATGGCAGATCAAACAAACGCCGCAGAGGCTAAGCAGGGCGGGTATGCACCTCGGGGTGCAAACACCGAGTTCTGCACGTCGGTGTCGGTAGCGTGGACCGAGTTAGTGTGCTCCACTCGTCATGCACGTCGGCCGAGGACACCGAGAGCCCCATCGACGCAATGACGCTAACGACAGCCCAGCCCAGACTGCCCAGACTGCCCAGACTGCGGTTGCAGGGTTGCCGCAGGGTTGCTGCAGGGTTGCAAGGGCTGCAGCGGCTGTGTCGCTCGGCTTACGCTGTCACGACGGCCATCCTATCCTAATCGGACCGGTGCACCAGCTCAGGTGACGGGCAAAGGACAGGCAAAGGACAGGCAGCGACGTCTGGCAATCCTGTTTGGGTATAAGCTGCAACCTGCTTCCCGGACGTTACCAGCTACTTGGATCCAAGCTCCGTCGCATCCACTGCCGGGTGTTACGTCTAATGACCTCCAAGGCCCTCTAGCGACCTCTAGCGACCTCTAGCGGCATGTGACCACGCCGTGGCTGGGATGCCGGCCCATCACATCGAGGAGCTCTAAGCGAAGACGGCCGCCTTTAAGCTCTTTACGTTGCAGCTAACCACCACGAGCCGTCGACGGCGCGACCACGTGAGCCACGTACCCGGCTGCAATTGGCTATTTTGTGCCGATTATAGTCGATCAAAGCCGAAAACACGTTTTTCTGGTCATGGTCTTGTGTCCAAGGTTTGCCCTTGGGAGCATCTTGCATGCTGAATCTGGCCCTATATATTATCTCCATTTCCAATCGTGGCAGTGGCGCGCATCCAACGCCGCGAGTGCTTCCAGTGTCATGCATCTTTAATTGAGCTACGTACTGTGCTCCGCTGCCACTATTGACTGTTGTGCGTCCTCTGACAGGTGGCGCCGCCCAATCCGACTGGGTCATTTTTTAGTGTCGTGGCCTCCGTTCTGCCGAACAATCAAACGATGCCGGCCCTTCCGTAAGCGCTCGACTGATACGATTCTTGGAAGGATTGCAGGACAACCACAATCATCAATTCTCCACACCACGAAGGAAGCAAAATAAATCACATCAAATTAAAGACCCGTTACGCCTCAGTCATGTTTAAATTGAACATCGTGCCTAGAAACATCAATCATTACCAGTGCCAGTGCATGTCAAGCGGGGTATCCATCGATTCCACAGCGTTCCGTGTCTCCTTTGCAGTTCGATTGATTTTCTGAAAACTCCCCTCCAGCCAGAGTCATTGCTGTCTCTCAATTGGTCTTCCGTGTTTCCCAATCTTTGCCAACTGTCTTTGCTAAAACTAAACCTGTGACTGGTATTCTCTCTTGTACGTGTTTGACCACACGCTTCGGCGGGGCTTGACGAGCCGCTTAAGACCAAGCATTGGTGTATTAATGGGGCTGTCGCCGGTGTAGATGAAAAGATCGTAGAGAAGTCCTCCAAATGCGGTGCCGCAGAATGGTGCAACCATTGGGATCTGGAATTGGGTCAGTGAAAAGGACATGAAAATCATAGCAGTTGAACGTACCCAAAAGTAGTATCCTCCAAAAGACCACACCTCATGTCCATAGCCGATCATGTATGAAACCAAGCGAGGGCCAAAATCACGAGCAAGGTTAATTGCATAGCCGGTTTCCCAACCAAAGCAAGCACCAATGCCAAAGATGAGGAAGAACAAGCAAATTGGCAACAGAGGTCCGGCTCCAATGTTGTTGTTATCAGTGAGGGCAAAGATGACAAACTGAAGGATTGTGCTAGCAATGAACTCTGAGAAGAACATGCCGGTTCGCGTCATGAATGCAGCTGGGTACGTGCAGAAAACGCCGGCAGAGGAAGTGTTTAAGCCAACCGTCCGGATGCCCGCGCCTCCCTCATAATTGTCAATGGCAGACTTGTAGTTGCCATACACAATCGCAGCCCCGGCCATGGCTCCAAGAAGCTGTCCAATGAAGTAGACTGGGAACTTTCGCCATGGAAGGCCTCGGTAGAGGCAATTGGCAAGAGTGACTGCTGGGTTGATGTGGCCACCTGACTTGCCGCCAACATAGACGCCAAACATGACTCCAATGCTATAGGTCCAGATATTAGCCAAATTCTTGATAGTCTTGTTTCCAATTGAAGCTTGGATCGGCGTCTTACCCCCAGCCCCAGGAAATACTCTGGTAATCACCCTTCACGCCGCTGCTGAGAACGACCTGGGCAACAACGCCATCTCCGAAGAGAATCAGCACCATCGTCCCCAGGAACTCAGAGAAGCCATCCTGGCATATCTCTCGCACTCTGCTCCAGGGGAGCTGCTCCTCCACGGCCAGTGGCGGAACAGACTCGCTGGAGAGCTCTTCGTGCTCAGGGACTTTGGAGCCGCCCATCTCGATCTTGTGGACTCGAGTCGACTTGTCAATGGATGTATCCGACATTTGGAAGCTGGAGAGTTTGCAATTGAAGTCGAGGAGATTGAGTGTGGCGTGATACAGATACACACAAAACGGGGAGAATGGGACATTTATGCTCCAAGTGGCAACGATGCCGTACCGCCCATGCTACAATGACAATGAGGGGCTTCCAAGAGTTGCCCGTCATGGACTACGCTGTCTTACGGTACTCCTCCCGCGACCTCCTCCTTCCCACCGGCAAGTCAAATTGCCCCCCAGGCCGGATCTGGACAGGAACGAGCCCAGACTTGTCCGAGGCAAATTTGCTTGCAACGTCAACAACATCGAACCATCCAACGGGGAGGGGAAACGTCCTTCGGTGATGCATCTTCGGTGTGCGGCACCGAATACACTGCGGGAGACTCGGTGTCGCTCGCAACAAGAGAGGATGGGAGAGCGAGATGTTGGTGTCCAGCTCCCACACGCCCCCCCGAGCTTTCGAGCTGGCCACCGAGCTTTCGAGCTGGGCCACCCGAGCAGTCGAAATGGCCAACCCCCGGATTCCCCAGGCGAGGGGGACTGAGTAAGCGCGGAGTAACGGAAGGGTGCCAATATGGTAAGAGCCCACGTGGAAGTCATGAACTCTGGATTTATCCGGATGGTCGGTCTCGGTGGCATCGACATGAACCATTGGCGATGCAACTCGGTGGGAGACGGCCGAATTTCATAGGATATGTCCCCGACACACATACACACATATATTTTTTTTCGGCGGCCGTCACATGGCTCAGCAGCCTCCACTGAGGTAAAAACGGCTGCCTCCAGGGGCCCGGCTGAGCCATTACGGACGGTCCCCTTGTTAGGAGTGCAACCCCACAATCCGGGGTTGGGGTATTGGCTGGCCTGGTCTGGGCTGGGCTAGGCTGGGGTTGCGCAAACCCGAACTGCACCCCGCGAAGGCAGCTTAGCCGACGAGAAGCTGCTTTCACATGGAGGGTACAAATATTATGAGTGTCCAATTGCTCGGTGTTCCAGCTCGGCCTCTACATTCTCGCAATTGTCTCTCCGAGCATCCTCACTCGTCTTCATCATTTGCATCGTGACTTTTTTCAAATCTTTCTGGAACCCGTCCCGTCCGGCTGCTGTTGCTGCTGCTGCCCTTGTCACAATGCCTTCCGCAAACGGGCCCTCCTCCAGCGTCACCTTCATCGGCGCCATTGACCAAGGCACCACGAGCACGCGGTTTTTGATTTTCGACTCCAACGGACAGGTCGTTGCGACTCACCAGCTCGAGTTCAAGCAGATCTACCCCCATCCTGGGTAAGTCGAAGCTCCATGCGACCCCTTTGCTGCGTCTCAATTGCTGACCGTTGTTCGCGCATTAGCTGGCACGAGCATGACCCCGAGGAGCTCATCACCTCGGTCGAGACCTGCATTGACGGCGCGGTGAATGAGTTCGAGACCCAGGGTCACTCTCGCGAGCAGATCAGGGCCGTCGGCATCACGAACCAGAGAGAAACCACCGTCGTGTGGGACAAGACCACGGGCAAAGCTCTGCACAATGCCATCGTCTGGACCGACACGCGGTCAAAGGACCTCGTGCGACGATTGAAGCACCGACTCGGCGCAAGCGAGCTCACCTCCCGATGTGGTCTACCCCTCTCTACATACCCCTCAGTCAGCAAGCTCCTGTGGCTGTTGGAGAACATCCCCGAGGTCAAGGACGCCTACGAGCGAGGCGTGCTGGCTTTCGGCACCGTCGACACCTGGCTCACATACAAGCTCAATGGTGGCACGGAGCGCGACATCTACGTCTCTGACCCCTCCAATGCGTCGCGAACCATGTTTATGAACATTCACACGCTTGATTACGACGAGGACCTGATCGATTGGTTCCGCCTTGATCGCAGCAAGATCCTCCTTCCCAAGATTGTGCGGTCCTCCGACAACAAGGCATACGGCTCGCTGGCGAGCACGGTGCTGAAGGGAACCAAGATCACCGGCTGCCTGGGCGACCAGTCTGCTGCCCTCGTCGGCCAAAAGGGCTTTACGCCTGGTATGGCCAAGAACACATACGGAACAGGATGCTTCCTGCTGTACAACATTGGCGAGAAACCTGCCATCTCCACCCACGGTCTGCTGACAACCGTCGCATACGACTTCGGCGAAGGCCGGACCATGTATGCGCTCGAGGGCAGCATCGCCGTGGCTGGATCCAGCGTCAAGTTCCTCGTCGACAACTTCGGCTTCATTGAGTCGTCGTCCAAGCTCAGCGCGCTCGCCGAGACGGTCGAGGACAACGGCGGATGCACCTTCGTCACCGCCTTCAGCGGGCTCTTCGCCCCCTACTGGATCGACGATGCCCGAGGAACAATCTTTGGCATCACGGCCTACACCCAGCGCGGACACATTGCCCGTGCCACGCTCGAGGCTACGTGCTTCCAGACCAAGGCCATCCTGGACGCCATGAAGAAGGACAGTGGCCACGCCCTCACCGAGCTAGCGGTGGACGGTGGGATGTGCAACTCGGATCTTATCATGCAGGTACGTTTTTTTTTTTCCCGGCCCGTGGAGCCAGACCCTTAAAGCGCGGTGGCGTGAAGCTAATATCATATCCCCCCTTGTTAGACCCAATCCGATCTCATCGGTATCCCTGTCAACCGGCCTGCCATGCGCGAAACGACAGCTCTTGGCGCCGCTATCGCAGCCGGATTCGGCGTGGGGGTCTGGAAGGATTTTGACGAGCTGGAGCATGTGAACACTGAGGGCCGAACCATCTTCAAGCCGAGCATCAGTGCCGAGGATGCGTCGAGCCGCTTCAGTCAATGGGAGAAGGCCGTGCAGATGAGCAAGGGGTGGGCCAGCTGAATTGGAACTGATCGACGGGTTTTTGGTGCTGTTTGGAAATGTCTGTTTTAGCACGTCTTGGTATTATTTTTTTAAAGTTGGCTACCCTGTTGTGGATTCCCCCAATTGGGTCCGTCTGCCGCGATCTTCGTAGTTTATTAAGCAGCGCAATTGATTCTGGGAAAAACAAAAACGCGAGAAAAATGAAGACATCCCCAACTGCTCTCCCTCCCCCCTTTCCTCTTCCTTCGTAACCGCACCCGAGCCCGCCGGTCCCCGAGGGATTAAATCACCCGCTACATACGATTTCTTTAATTACGTACATCCCTATCCACGCCATCAGCTTACGGAGCCGCTGCGGACTTCGCCGGAGCCGTAGGTGGCAGAAGCAAAGAGAGGTCCCGGCTGCAGGGTATTGTCCGGGGATAAACAACAGGCCAAGTGGAGACGGCAGAAAAAAAAAAAGCGAGCCTAGTTTTTACCTGCCTTTTGCAGGCCTTCAATTCCGTTTTGCCCCTCGCCTGGATGTCACGTCACCCAACCACCCTCCAGATTGAGCTGACTGGTGCCTCTGGGCTGCGGCAGCAGAGCGGAGAAAGCGCAGCGTTTCGAGAGGCGCCCATCAGGAAGGTAGCCCTCCCGGTCAAGCGAGCGTTCCGAGAGCCCACACCGAGGCAGGCAGGCAGACGGGCGGGCGGGCGTGTCTCCATTGCCGGGCCTCCTCTGACAGTATCTGATATGTCTCTCTCCCCAGATTTTCCCCACAGCTAGCGAGAAGTTCTGTTCCCAGTTTCTCCAGAGATTTTCTCCAAAGTTTCTACTTCTAGCGTACGTTCGAGAAGATCAATCCTGTCGGTCCCAGAAGTTGTAAGGGGGAAAAATGTGGAGTTCCCGAGACCACGGGCCCGACATGACGGCGCCCAACGCGACGCCATCGGTGCCAATGGCCGAGGAGGAAGTCAATTCGGCCTTTAGCCACGACGACGCATCAAGCGTCGAGGATGCCGGCACCGTCGGGTCGGGCAGCGCGCCGCGGAAGCGCAGGAGGGAGAGATACCAGAAGACATCGTAAGAAACACCCCGGCCTCTCTTTTATTTTATTTTTTTTTCCTGTCTCAATTCATCATCGTTTTTTTATGCATGACACGTCAACTGACCGTTGCAAGCTGCGAGCTGTGCAAGGCCCGCAAGGTCAAGTGCGATCGCGCCGAACCTGCATGTTCGTGGTGCGCGCGACACAACCGCACATGCGTCTACCTGGACCGACAAAAGGTGGGCGCGCGCCCCGGCGCAAACCTCGAGCTCGAGGCCAAGGTCAACAGGATCGATGCTCTCTTGCAGGCCCTGGGCCGCCGTGTAGAGGCTCACATTGCCGGCGACCACGCCACGACCCAGCAGCTCTCCCCCTCAGTCAGCAACAACAGCCCGGCGCATATCGACGGGTTTCAGCAGAGTGAAAGCCGGCTTAGTCAACGTAGTCTTCCGCCAGCCGGACCAACATCCCAGCCGAGATCGCAGATATACCAGAATCCATTATGGCAAGTGGACAATGGCCAGGACAGGCAGTCCCAGGGCCAGTCGGCAGCTCCTACGCAGATGAATATTCTCGTAAACGATGGTTCCAGTTTCTCCAATGCACATCAAGACATTGCAGGAACATCTAATTCCTTGTCAATAAGAACGTCAGACCCAGATCTCCCGCCTCACTACATGATATATACACTCGTCGACCTATACTTCAAGCACTGCAACACGTGGTGTCCCATTCTTGATCGAAAAACAACATTTGAAAAGGTCTTTGGACCGACATCATTGGAGGAATCAGAACAGGTTTTGCTCTACGCAATAATAGCTACAACGCTAAGATTCTTAAAAGACCCTCGGCTCTCGCCCGAGTTGAGGGCGCATTATCACAGAGTGTGCCGGCACAGAGTCCAGATATATGCCATGGAACACATCAGCATTCCAGCACTCACAGCTCTGGTCCTAGTCACGTTAGACGAGCTAGGCACTTCAAACGGCCCTCGAGGGTGGAACCTCCTCTCCCTCCTCGTGCAAAACGTGAGGCAGCTCGATCTCTGCAAAGAGAAGAGCGTGTTTCTAAAAGCCGAAGCACAAGAGACTCCAAACACAGGGTCAATACGCAGAGTCGTACTCGGCGAGCCCGAATCATGGATCGAAGACGAAGGGCGCAGACGGCTCTGCTGGGTCGTATATCTGCTAGACCGATACGCAACCGTCGCCACGACGACATTTGATTTCATGTTTGACGACTTGAAGATGAAGAGAATTCTTCCTTGCTCGTACGACAACTTCTCTAGGAACATCCCCGTCGAGACGTCTTCGACTCCCTCATACTCTAATCCACAAGACCCAACCGAGTACATCATCACAAAGCCCGAGAATCTAGGCAGCTTCTCGTACCACTGTCTGATTATGCGAATATTGAGCAAGGTACACAATTTCCTCAAAAGCCCAGTAGATATCACGTCGTCGGCGGAGATGGCGAGTTGGCGAAACACATATCGAACACTAGACGGCGCGCTGAACGAGTGGCTGCAAAACCTGCCGAGCGAATACAGCAAGATATCGGCCCTCTGCCACTCAGACCCGGCCAGCCGCGTTGCAAACTGGTTCATGCTGCACAGTGCATACGTGACGTGCGTTGTTCGCCTGCATTCCTCGACTGCGTATCCCGCCGTGCGATCCCACATCTTTGTTCCGTCCCACTACGCGATGCAAAAGTGTCTATCGGCTGTCCAGAGTCTCGGTGATATTGCCCAGGATGTTCTCGAAGCGAATGGGTTGGATCTGCTCGGGCCGCCATTTGCCTTTGCTTTGTGGGTGGCGGCCAGGTTGTTGCTGGTTCACGCGGCGACGGTTGGGTCTCTCGATCCCAGGATAGCCTTCTTCATTGACACCCTGCGGCATGTCGGCCAGCACTGGGAGGTGGCGAATAATTATGCAAAGATCCTTGACCGCGTGGTGCAAAGGGACCGTCAAAGCGGGATGAGCCTGTCGGCCATGAGAAGGTATGTTTTGGTTGTGCCTTTTGTTTTTGAGATGCGATGCGATGCGATTTGATGTGATGCTAATGCTGGACCTAGGAGCGCCTACGATTTAGTAACACTGACATCTACAAACCGGAGATCGGGTCTCGAGCAGACGTCGACTCAAGTGACATCGCTGAGCGAGCTGGACAACATCGATGTCTTTGATTTTTTCAATTACCCCAAGGTTTCCAAGTCGGTTTCAGCATCGTCGAGCGGGCAAATCAACATCCTGCAGACGCAGCCCACCACGAGCAACGAAATGAGCGGGGATGCGACCCGAATCAACGGGGTGCTCAACCTCGAGCCTGACTGGCTGGGATTCGGCACGTCATTCAACTAATGGGCTCCAAAAATGTGATATAAACACACGGGCTACAGCAACAGCCAAGCCAAGCCAAGCCAGACACAGTGCCACGGGTTGGGACACGCAATTCGATCCACTTTGCACCACACTATCGACCAACGAGGTAGCACCGATCGATGACGAGGCCAAGCCCACCAACCGCCGGGTAGCCGAAGCCGGGGCATGGAGCCTGGGTCTACGTAACATCATGAGAGCATGCGTAAGACGCTCGATCCTGCGGGAAACCAAATAAAATCGGCCTCGTATACGGCGCAACCTCTGTCTTTTCGATCTTTCATCTACACAATCAATCCAATTTCGATCGCCGCCTGTCGTTATCGTTAGCCTATCGCAACTAGCCCGCCTTAATAAAACACCACCACCACCTACAAACACTCATCCAATCAACCTCATCGCCAACATGAAGTTCTCCGCCGTCACCTTCGTCTCCATCCTCGCCGCCGTGGCTCAGGCCCAGGTACGTTTGCGCGACAGGTTTGCGCTGGCCGTCGACAATTAGCGACGACACCAGCAAACCAGCGACAATGACAACAACATCTCAACTAACACCCGCTCAACAGGACACCACCTCTGCTGCTGCCGAGTACACCTACACTGGTGCCGCCGCCTCCCAGAGGGCCTACGCCTCTTCCCAGGAGGCCAAGGCCAACGCCGCCTGGAGCAGCGCCGCTGCCTACATCTCTAGCTACGCCGCCTCTGTCGCTGCTGCTGCTACTGCCACCGGCGCTGCCACTGTTCCCACCACCATTGCCACCAAGGCCGCCAGCTCTGCTGCTTCTGCCGCCTCTTCGGCTGCCTCTGCCGCTTCTTCTGCCGCTTCCGCTGCCTCTTCTGCTGCCTCCTCTGCTGCCTCCGGCTCCAGCTCTTCTGACAGCACCGCTACCGGCACCGCTGCCTCCGGCACTGCTTCCAGCGAGGCCACCAGCACCTCCAGCGACGGCGCCGGCTCCATGCCCACTGCCGGCGTGGCCATGGGCGCCCTCCTCGGAGGTGCCGCCATCCTCGTCAACCTGTAAATACGAGCCGTCGATCGTATACGAGCCATTAGCATTGGTTTTATCTAGACAACGCGCGTCCACTTTCCCCGCAAGGCTGGATCGCGAAAATTTATAATTGTGGAGTCGGGTGCAGAAAGTCGGGACGATGACAAACCGGGGATCTACCCAATAATATGTAATTATCAAAGAGTTCATAGTCAAGCAAACAGCGAATAGCGTCAAGAAGCGTTGATATTCCATATTGCCCCCCCAAAAAACCTGGTCGCATTGCATTGTCCGATAATCAAGTGCCGTGCAATTTGCTGGTCAACACGAAATTGTCGTAATTTTGGGCCTAAAAATAGATGCACTACATCATACGATTGACTTTACGGGTTTTTTTTAGCCAGGGGTGGGGGGAGGCATGAGTGTGGCTACCCTATAGGACACGCTGCACCCGAGATTTTTAGACATGTTTTGCGAGTGTGCACACTGCTCGTCATGTCTCATCAATCGGCCACTTCCGTATTGTGCAAAGAGTGAGAAAAATTGAGGCTGCGTGAGGCCATGTGAGGCAGAAATTCCCAGCTGGAAAAGGGTATCCCCCCTCACACAAGTTGGGTGGCTGTCGTGCGGAGAAGGATCGTCAGCCACCATCTCTCCATCAGTGTCCCTCAAAAACGGTGCAGCGCAGCGCACAAACTAAACGGCCAAGCTTTTCCACGTCGGCTTAGCCATCTCACTCAGCAGCGAAGGATCGGTTCTTCTTAGGCTAATAGTATTTTAAAAAGTACCCGAACACCCAGAGAGCGACACCGCTTCATTGTACTTTGCAAGCGTAGAGGCAGCGGTGACATTTGGTGCGAGGGACGAGCTCTTCATCCGCCCTCTGTGGCTTTTCATCCCAACTGCTCCATCGGGCTAAATTAGATCCACATGAGCTAAGCTGCCCAGCCGAGCTGCCAAGGTCAGATTTACTTTCTCATCAAGGCGGTCCAAAAGGCGGGAACTGCGCTCATCAGAACCCAATCGTGCCAAATTCAACCACCGTGACTAATCGGCAGAGCAAGCTCTCTACTGTGCTCGACTCGCGTAGCGCTGCCGGCCGTCCAAATCCACTTGCCCGATCGGGCGGGCTCTGCATTCGCGTCCTTTGCCCAGACCTTCAGCATTCTGACCACCCCATAATTCCCATAATTCCCCCAAGACGCCTGCATTGGGTGCTGACGTAGACAAGTGCCAAGTGCCAACTGCCAGACCCACGGGTCAGAAGCTCGGAACGTGGCCTGAGGAAAAGCCGGACAGGTACATAGAGGACCGGCCAGAGCCGCGGCAGCCAATGGCCGTGGAGCGTACGGATTCAGGTTGGCCGATACGAAGACGACTGGGATAACCCCACAATGTTGAAAATCCTGCGTGTCCTCTCTCTCTCACCCCCTGTCGCACTCATCACACATCACATCACGCAGCTTGGCATGTCACTGGACCCGGTCGGTTGAGCAATCGCACACACAGCTGCGTTTCTCGTGCGCAGAACGGAAATTATCATTTAGTTTCATTAACTTCGCTTCCCGGGAATAAAGCAATCTCTCCCTCGTCGCCGCCGCTACCTTACATCTTGTGCTTGACCCAGTAGGCCTGGGGGTTGCACCATCCCTGCAGACCAACCTCACCCCAGTCCATGCCGATGCCACTGTGCTTGTGGCCGCCAAAGGGCACGTTTGGAGCCAGCTCGAAGTGAGTGTTGACCCAGATGCTGCCGGCCTCGAGCTGCACGCACATGCGCTTGGCGCGCTCGACGTCCTTGCTCCAGATGGAGGCGCCGAGACCCAGGTCCGAGGCGTTGGCCCGGCGGATAACGTCGTCCTCGTCGCTCCACTTGAGCACAGGCACAATGGGGCCGAACGGCTCCTCGACCACGATCTGCGAGTCCTCAGGGGGGTTGTCGACGATGACCGGGGGAACAAAGTAGCCCTTGCCCCTCTTGATCTCCGAGCTGCCTAGCGCCGTCTTCCAGCCCTTCTCGTCAATCTGGGCGTACAGCTTCTGCAGCTTCTCGTACTGCATCTTGTTCTGGATGGGGCCGAAGAAGGCCTCGGCGTCGGTGTAGTCGCCCGTCTTGAGCGCCTTGACAAAGTTGACGAGCGTCTCGAGGAACTTGTCGTAGATGCTCTCATGCACGTAGATGCGCTTAATGTTCATGCAGATCTGACCGCCGTGGACAAAGGTGAGGAATCCGACCTAGCGACAGGGGGTCAGCGTTTTGGGGCTCCAAGCACCATGCATCATCATGCATGGGTGACAGAAGGGGTCAGACTGTGGCTTACCTTGGCAACCACATTCTCGATATCAACGTCGTCGCAGACAATGGCGGCGTCGTTTCCACCGAGCTCGAGGGTAACTCGCTTGAGGGTGCTGGCACACGAGGCCATGATCTTCTTGCCAGTTTCGGTAGAGCCCGTGAAGCTGACCTTGGCCACGTCGGGGTGAGTGGTCAGCTTGGGGCCGAGGTCGTCGAGACCGCTGAGGGCCTGGAAGACACCGGGAGGGAAGATCTTGGAACCCAGCTCGGCCAGCTTGAGGGCCGAGTAGGGAGAGTAGGGAGAGGGCTTCCAGATGAAGGTGTTACCGGCAAGCAGGGCACAGAGCAGCTTGCCGATACCGAGGGTGAGGGGGAAGTTCCAGGGAACGATACCAACACCGACACCGAGGGGAACGTATCGCACAATGGCGGTTCGCTGCGGTCAATTAGTCTCGGTAACACTGAGGCCACTCGCAGGAGGCAATTGGGAGAACAGTTGCACATACCTCCTCGTCGTCAACGGGCTTCTCCTCCTTCAGGCGCAGCTGGGGGATGCCGCGGGCCAGGCCAGTGACCAGGTACATCTCGAAACCACCGGCCTGAGGGGGCTTTCCAACCTCCATTCCCAGGAGCTTGACAAACTCTGGTGTGTTGGCCTCAATGGCATCGGCGAACTTGTTGAGGTACTCTGCGCGCTCGTCCTGGGACAGCTTGCGCCAGGCGGGGAAGGCAGCTTTGGCAGCGGCCACGGCGCGCTCGACATCCTCCTGGGTCGAGACGGGAGCCTCCCAGAGGGGCTCCTCGTTGCTGGGGTTGATTGCGCGGTGAGTCTCGGGCGTCGTGGTCAACTCATTGTTGATGACGTTGTGGAAGGACTGTGGAAGGAGGAGATGTTAGCAATTGATATGGCCAGAATGCGAAGCTCCGGGGGAGGAAGGGCAGCATCAACACCTACGTCAAGGGTGATCTTGAGGTCAGCCATGATGGGCGAGGGGTAGACGCGGTATCAAACGCTATGATGTGAGGATGATGAATTGGTATAACAAGCTGAGTTTGAAGCCCGGACAGCTGCAGGGGAGTGTGGTAAACAGCGAGTCGAATGGCAACGACGGATTGCTCTTTTGACAAGGAAGGTTTTCCCTTATGAAGAGCTACCGCATGTAGGTGAAATGTGAGATATTATCGGCTTACCGAGTAACCACGGAGCCGGAACTATCTTGGCACGAATCCTTCCCCCATGCAGGGGAATGTTTCGTAGGACCAACAGCCGTCCATTGCTGCGGAGCCTTATTGGCATTACGGTATAGCTCGCTCTCCCTTTTAGCCATATTCGGATTCGCAACCTCTGAAGCACTGTCCACTGCGAGCCAACCAAAGCGGGGACGGCCGAGGAAGAAGCATAGTCCCTATTATGCCAGACCTTCTCCATGGGCGCATTGAATTGAGTTTTGCATCTGAAAACCCGACCAGGTTGTAGCCACGTTACAGCGCAGTAACCCCGACCCCCTGTCGCGCGGACTCGGCTGCTCAGGCCATGGCCCCATAACTTGCCGCCAACAGTATCGTCCCCCGAAGCCCATTCGGTGCGCGGGTAGAGCCGTGGGCACGCACACACCGCCCCAAAGAGGCATCGTCCGGAGTGTCTCCATATGATACGTCGCGCTGTGCTTCTGCTTGCCGGTTGTTGCGTAGTGGTGGTCTTGTGCCGGGTTGCCTCGCGAGCACAAGTCGGCCTGGCCGCGTTGCAACTGTAGGCTGACTTGGACCTTTGACGCAATCAATCCCCCATCCCAACGCTCCGGTTTATGTTTCATGCATGTCAAGCCATTTTGACGTTGGTCTGTTCGCGAGAGGGCCATTCGCTCGCACGTGCATCACCCGGGCCCCCGTTGTCCAGATGCCATGTTCCCCCCCCGTATGC
>NAGG01000195.1:0-40225 GCA_003031705.1 Calonectria naviculata | reverse complement strand
TACTTAATTAATTAACTTATTATTAGATAATAATAACTTTTATATTATCCCTTATATTACTTAGACTAGCATACCTAATCTGCCTATAAATATAAACCCTTTAGTTTACCTTATAGGTTAAGACCAGACTATTACAGTAGCAAGGTTTAAGCAAGTCATTAATACAAGGGCAAGTACACTAGCAGCGGACGATCCTTCTCTACTAGCCTCACAGCATGAACTTGCAAGCACATATGAAGCTAATAGGCAAATAAAAGAGGCAATTAATCTACTAGAGCAAGTGGTCGTAATTGAGGCATAAATACTAGCAAAAGACCACCCTTCTCGACTAGCCTCATAGCATGAACTTGCAAGCGCATACGAATCCAATAGGCAAACAAAAGAGGCAATTGACCTACTAGAGCAAGTGGTCGCGATTAAGGCACAAATACTAGCAAAAGACCACCCAGGTCTACTGGCCTCATAGCATGAACTCGCAGGCGCATACAAAGCCAATGGGCAAATAAAAGAGGCAATTGACCTACTAGAGCAAGTGGTCGCGATTAAGGCACAAACACTAGCAAAAGATCACCCAGATCTACTAGCCTCACAACACAAACTTGCAAGCGCATACGAAGCTAATAGGCAAATAAAAGAGGCAATTAGCCTACTAGAGCAAGTGGTTGCTATCCGGGCACAAACACTAGCAAAAGACCACCCTTCTCGATTAGCCTCACAGCATAACCTCGCAGGCGCATATAAAGCTAATAAGCAAATAAAAGAGGCAATTGGCCTACTAGAGCAAGTGGTCGCGATTGAGGCACAAACACTAGCAAAAGACCATCCTTCTCGACTAGTCTCACAGCATGCACTCGTAGGCGCATACGAAGCTAACGGGCAAATAAAAGAGGCAATTGGCCTACTACAGCAGGTGGTCGGACTAGACACGGCGGATATGGACTTTAAGGATCAATCTACCCGATCATTGCTTTCCTATGCAGCAGAGTATGGATATGATGGCATTGTCAATATGCTCATCGGCCTTGGACCAAAAAGGGTACAAGTCAACTCTAAGGATAAAGACGGCCGGACACCGCTCTCCTATGCAGCTGAATATGGCAATAAGAATATTGTCCAGCAACTCATCAATCTCGGACCAGAGAAAGTAGATGTCAATACCAAGGATCAGTCAGGCCACACACCACTATCATATGCTGCTTTTGGGAGTTATGAGGCTATTGTTCGACTTCTCCTCGAAACGGGTGCTGAGGCTGATTCCAAGGATCAGTCTGGCCGAACACCACTCTCCTATGCAGCTGAACGTGGTGATGATAATATTGCCCAGATACTCATCTACCTCGGACCAGAAAGGGTAGACGTCAACTCCAAGGACCACTTTGGCCGGACACCACTTGTCTGGGCAAAGCAGCAACAGAATGAAGCTATTGCTAATTTACTGGTTAAAAATGGGGCCATAATGCCTTCTACTCCCCCACAGCCTACTCTTTCTTCTAACCCTCCTTCCATCCCTTTAATAACCAGTAACTCCTCCACTAATACAATCCCTCGGGGAGGAGATGCAAATATCTCTCCAAAAAGGCCTAATATCTTTCAACGGATTTGTTGCTGTTATTATTGTTAAATGGATGTATTTACTGCTCTTCTCTTCTAGCCTTATCAGCTTACATATCCCAATCTCTATTCATTTCCGTTTAAAATCCGATGTATTGTGTTGTGTAGAGTATTAAGATCTGAAGAACAAGTGTTCTAAGTGCGGGGGGGCCATAAAGCTCTTCCAGGCAAGGCAGTGGGTTACAGTACCAGAGGGAAATGATTGGACCTTCGGCCAAATTCTTTCACTTTTCCTTATCGGGCCACTTCTTACAACAGTGGCAAATTCACAGACGATTCCACAGCCTCAATCGCCAACACCCTTTTCTAGCAATGGATCCGATAAGCCACATTCAATCGCTATGCTTAACTGGCCGGGGATGAAATGCACAGTTTGAGATCGTTTCCAAACGACCCTTCCGTTGGTGGGCGGTTTTCTCATGCTATCAAACGGAATTATTATGATCACACAGAGTGTCCCTGGATGCTTCCAGTACTCAGTCTCGTGATTATTCAAATCCTAGCAATAACGATATTTTTCTTTCTCGAACAAACCATCGGCGAATTCAGATTCGGCTATGAAATGAGATCTTATTCTTGGTTATTTTTCGTGGAGTATCCTTCAGCAGTTCTTTTCCTTATTTTGTTCAGTTTAATCTACGAAAACTACCTGCCCTTTGCAAAACACAAAATAGGATATTGGATAGTGATGTTTCTTTCGACTCTTTATTCTATGCTGGTCTTTTTCATTTCCCTCTTGGGTGACGGATGGATTTATGCCCCTGCGGATGATGGCTTCTTCACGGGATTTTTTGAGATGTTCGGGCTTGCCACTGCCTGCTTAAGTGTATTCGGTACGCTTTGTGGCGTTTTGGCATTTTCTTATGTTACATTTAAAAGCCGCTAGGTTACAGAAAGCATTATAGTATGACGAAGAGAAATCCAATCACTTTCTTTCAAGTAAAGACGATCCTACCTTCCATTTGGCTCCTATTTCATGTTCGCATAAATCTTGAGAGAACCTCCTCTATAGCCTTGGCCAACTTACACCCAGCATCAGGAAACCTGGCTTCATACAATCCTCAATTGCAGAGGGAGACAGCACATACGACCATACCCACTAGAAAATACGGGATCCCGTCCGCTCTCCCATAGTCAAGCTGGTGAGGGGCGGATTAGTACTCGGGTCGGTGACGACCGGGGAATCCCCGCTGTTGTATGTTTTTTGCTCTTTGGTCTTTTTGTTTTCTTTTTGCATAGCTCTGGTGCTTCTGCCTTTGGTATCAATCTAGTAAGTAATCACTGTGTTGGTGATTAGTCATCAGGTGAGAAGACAAGGGTCCAATCAACTGAGATAACTCGCAAGGGGAAAACAAAATATACACAGTAAAATATTTAATCCCATGGAAACCTGGAGTCTGGGATCACAATTGTGTAAATACCTTGCTTATAGGATCGGGCCGATTGGGCCAGTTCACGCCTCAAGCAGGCATGATTCACCCAACCCAGACTTGAATCCTGGTGTGGTCAACGTGTCTAACACTTACGTTTACTTGCCAATAGTATGCTTCGTGGTATATACTTCCAACAACTTCCAACATGATCCCAAGATCATCACGGCTTGAAGTCTGGAAATTCGTCGCGTATCCGTTTCAAAATATGCTGAGGCGTGACTCGGCAATAAATCCGGATTTATGTGACAACCAACATGGGGCTAAAACGTGGAGAACATGGAGAGCGGGGAAACCCCAGGCCCCCCAGACAGAAGGGTTGCACCCAGTGACAAATCGTCAGAGCGATTCGTGCGGGAAACAATATAGGCTAAATTGGCGAAAAGCACCGAGCCCGGGGCCTCACTTACGGCATGGTGGGATCATCCGTTGACCTGAACAATTCTGGTGCAGTTCCAAGTAGAGAGGGATGCGCGTCTCGCTCTTCACTTCGCCCAAAGTGATACGAGTGTGGCTTTGGATTATGCCAAGCAGGTCACGTCTAGCGCTCCCGGAAGGTACCTTTTAGCCTAATGTTCAGCAGCCGCAGCTCTTCAGGGCGCTGGCAGGACACCCTCCAAGAAATGCCGAGACCGAAGACTGACGCCACCAAACCAACAGCATAGTAGCCAAGCAATGAGTCAATCTCATGGCTGCCATCCCGAATGAACGGTACTTGTTGGTACAGCACATGGCTTGAAAATATATCCAATCCCTTGGGAATCCTTCTCATATGATTCTCGGGTATTTAGGCTAAAGGCGGATCCCCAGGGTATCGAGCCCAATTATATAATTTGCGGAAGGGATGCATGATTCCCGTCGATGCTGCCCGGTTCCGATCAGAATGCCATTCAATTTGACTCCGAAATTTCCGAGAGTCTAAAAAAGGAAATCATCTCTCACTGAACTTTCTCCATCGCGTCCAAAATGGTTGGCGCAGCCAAAGCAGCCGGCGCCTATGATGCGGCCTTGGAGAGACGCCAGGCCCTGATGGGCGCAAGTGGAGCGAGGGCTCTTGTGAAGAACTTCAAAGTGTTTCGAATCGCAGCCTTTGCGTGCATCGGCGGTGTTCTCTACGGGTACAACCAGGGAATGTTCTCGGGAATTCTGACTATGCCAGCGTTTGAGAGACGTATGACTTTCCCAGTGACGGGCTCCATTT
This sequence comes from Calonectria naviculata, assembly GCA_003031705.1. NCBI lineage: Eukaryota > Fungi > Ascomycota > Sordariomycetes > Hypocreales > Nectriaceae > Calonectria > Calonectria naviculata. The sequence goes on along the minus strand of NAGG01000195.1, from coordinate 35,983 downwards.
GGGATGTCACCTAACAAAGTTGCAGACATGGGCGTATACGTCACCAACACGACCAAGAAGGGATGGCTAACATCCATTCTGGAACTCGGTGCTTGGCTTGGAACTCTTCTGTCTGGATTTGTTGCTGAAGTATGCTCGCGAAAGTACGGTGTTTTGATCGCTACCGGCGTCTTCATGCTCGGTGTCATTATTCAGATAACTGCAGTTTCCGCTGGACATGATTCGATTCTTGCAGGCAGATTCATCACGTACGTGTTCCCTTGCTATTACTAGTAGATCTTGAACTAATCAATTCGCAGCGGTATGGGTGTTGGTAGTCTCTCCATGATTGTGCCTCTATACAATTCAGAATGTGCACCACCGTATGTTTCTTCGAGCACCTTTCAATAGCAATCACTGACTTGTGGCAACAGTGAGGTCCGAGGAGCACTTGTGGCTCTACAACAGCTTGCAATTACGTTTGGTATTATGATCAGCTTTTGGATCGACTAGTGAGTCTTGAGTTGTATTTTTCAATTTTCCTTGACTGAGCTGACCCATAAATAGTGGATGTAATTACATTGGTGGCACACATGAAGGGCAGTCCGACGCAGCCTGGCTCGTCCCAATTTGCCTTCAGATCGGCCCCGCCCTCGTTCTGTTTATTGGCATGATTTGGATGCCGTTTTCTCCTCGTTGGCTTATCCATCATGACCGAGAAGCCGAGGCTCGCGAAATTCTCGTTGATTTGCGCGGCTTGCCTCCGGATCACGAACTCATCGAACTTGAATTCCTCGAAATCAAGGCCCAGTCCCTCTTCGAAAAGCGCAGCATTGCAGAACAATTTCCTCAGCTTCAGGAGCAAACAGCGTGGAACATTTTCAAGCTGCAATTTGTGGCCATCAAGGCGCTCTTCCAGAGCCGGGCCATGTTCAAGCGTGTGATTGTTGCGACCGTGACCATGTTCTTCCAGCAATGGACTGGAATCAATGCCGTGAGTCAACATTATTACTCCTTTACTTCCAATTGGCAGCTGCTAACGAACCTAGATTCTCTACTATGCCCCTTCCATTTTCAGTCAGCTAGGTTTGAGTGCAAACACCACCAGTCTCCTGGCCACTGGTGTCGTTGGTATTGTCATGTTTATTGCTACCATTCCTGCCGTGTTGTGGATTGATCGCGTTGGCCGAAAGCCTGTGTTGACTGTTGGTGCCATTGGTATGGGCACTTGCCATATTATTATCGCCGTCATCCTTGCCAAGAACATTGATCATTTCGGTGACCATCCCGCTGCAGGTTGGGCAGCCGTGGTCATGGTTTGGCTGTTCGTTGTTCATTTCGGCTGTATGTCTACCATCTCTTCCTAGTGTTTGACCCAGAAACAATTAACCAAAGATAGACTCCTGGGGCCCATGTGCCTGGATTATCGTCGCTGAAGTTTGGCCACTGAGCACTCGACCATACGGTGTGTCGCTCGGTGCTTCTAGCAACTGGATGTAAGCTTTCCCTGTTCATTTGTATTAAATAACCTAGGCTAATCAAGAATCTAGGAACAACTTCATGTACGTTTCTTCGTAGACCATATTTGGAAATAGCCTAACTTTGATGTAGTGTTGGTCAGGTCACGCCGGATATGCTCTCGGGTATAACATACGGAACTTATATCCTCTTTGGATTGTTGACCTATATCGGCGCCGGCTTTATCTGGTTCTTCGTTCCCGAAACCAAGCGCCTTTCACTTGAGGAAATGGTAAACCACGTTGCCATATTTTCTGCTTCATCTCATTGCCATACTAACACATCGACTAGGACATCATATTTGGTTCCGAGGGCACTGCACAGGCCGACACTGAAAGAATGGATGAAATCAACCGCGAAATTGGTCTCAGCACTCTTTTGTATCAAGACCATGGCGATGTTGAGATCAAGGAAGAGGCGAGGGAGAAAGCAGAGGCTTGATTTTACTAGGATATCTTTTTTCTGCGTGGGCGTTATCTAAATTTGAACTCGGTTTAATAATATAGTCAAGCTTCCCATGGCAGGAATTTACTATCGCCAGATTGGTCATCTTGGGTCATTAAATTCAAAGCATTGCCTTGCTCAGTCCAGTGTATAGCTAAGGTCCTAGTTAATTTGAAAGCGTAGGTTTAAATGTTCATGTGTTCAAAGCACGCTTCTTGATTAACTATCCTATCAACTTTTACGTATCGCTAGCTCTTAAAGACCCAATTTTGTAGGAGATGCAAGATGACTGCCAATTTGCAAAATAACACATGGCTGAATTAAGAGCGCTCCTGCACTGCCGTCTTGGGGTCGATCTTCTCATCAGAGGGAGTGTTGCTTGAAGTTTCAGCCTCGGCCTCACCCTCAATCTGGGTCTTCTTGCGGACGCGGCGGATACGGTCATCGAGGTATCGAAGAATAGCCAGAACCAAACCAAATGCAAGCACTCCAAGTCCAATGCTGAATCCACGACGGTACTTGGGCTTGTCGTCGGATCGGAAGACCTGTGCACCGTAGATACCGGCAATGTTGGCACCCATGATGACCCTATTAATATGTTAGTCTTAATTCGTCGCCAAGTACTAGGGTAAACGTACATTGCCATGGCGAGAGCACGCTCTTCAGAGTCCTCACATGCCAGCGACAGCCAAGCAATGTTAAGAGGGTGAGGGAAAGTTCCAAATGTTTGGGTCCAAACGACACCAAAGTATCTGACACCTCGCTGGGACAACTCGGTGAAGATTCGGTTGAAGACGTAACCCAAAAGATGCATGCTTAAACCAGCAATTACTGTCTCACCACGGCGATTGCTATAAACAGCTCAGGTCAGTATACGTCACAGGTTTATATCAGGAAATGGTAAGACTTACAAGCGATCAGAGACGAAGCTAAAGGCGTACGATGTAGGAATTTGGAGAAATAGACCAACTGATGCCAATGCGTTGCTGGTAAGTTGGCCAAAACCAAAACTTCTGACAATAGTTGGCGAGTAGGTGTCGAATCCTCGCTGGGGTCCGTTGTTGCACATGGTGATGAGGAAATGGCACCAGATACGCCAGTTGGAGAACTAAATGGTCGACAGTTAGAAAATGTTTAGGATATGGGGTTTAATGAGACAGATCACTCACAGCCTTCTTGAATGCAGGCAATCCAATCTTCTTCTTCTTCTTTCCCTTCATGGGGTCATCGAGAAGGACACGGGTCTGGAGAATGTGCAACTCCCTCTCGGTGAAGAATGAAATGTTAGGAAGGAAAGTGCTTTTGGGGTTCTTGAAGGAGTCGGGAAGGAAGAAACCCAGAATGAAGCCGCTAACAATGGTAAAGGCGCCCATAATGGCAAACAGCCAGAACCAACCGGCCTTGCCGCCCACTCCGCGCATGTGGAGAATGCCGTAGGCGAGCAGCTTGGACGAGGCCTGGCCGAACTGGTTACCGAAGTAGAAGAACATGACTCGCTTGGCCGTTTCCTTTCGGGTGTACCAGGTCGAGAGGGTCCAGAGACCACCGGGGATGAAGCCAGACTCGGTCACACCCAGGAGGAATCTGGTGGCAATAAAGGCACCGTATCCTTTCTGGAAAGCCTGGAACGTACTAACGGTGCCAAAGAGGAAAAGCTGGAGAGTGAGCCACTTGCCAGGGCCGACGCGGTACAGGATCATGTTGGAAGGAATCTCAAACAGAACAATGCCGAGGGACAACATCTGCTGGCCGACGTTGAATTGATCCTGGTCGATTCCAACGTCCTCCATGAAGCTGTCGGTGATGGCGTTGGCAATGTTGCCTCGATCGAGCTCTGTTTCATACTGTATTAGCGGGTTGGAAGAGTTGTAGGGAGGAGAGACGGTCACTCACGTAAGCAAAAGAAGCCCAGTGTGAGGAGAGGCATGATAATGAAATCCAGCCTAGCGGGGTAAGTTTGTTAGCGGCAGTCACCTCGAGCCTCGAATGGGTGGTGCTTTTGCCTTACTTTCTCTTGGCCTTGAGCTCCTCCTCCTTGGTCCAGTCGACATGGCGGGAGTGAGCCTCCTCATCCTGCCCATATTGGGTCGGGTCGCTCGACTTGGTCTCTAGCTGGGACATGATTGCGCTCTGCCGGGTGCGTCGAACGTAGGATAGGTCTGGCTTGGGCGAGAAAAAAACGGACATGCTACAAGGCGGACGGGGAGCTTCACTTATGTGTGTCGGACACACCGCGCCAAGATAATCGCACTGCTCCACTGAGACGGGCGTCAAGTCTAGATTTTACGGGCATTTCATGGTGACATGCGACGACCCGAGCACGCCATCAATCGCGATGTGCTTGATAGGGCCGTGGCAGAGTTTGTGTCGACGACTAGCGTGAGATTAAGCCAAGAGCCAAGACGTTGGCCGTCCTCGCCATCAGCGCCTCCTATTTGCTGTCCGTGGGGGGGTCGTGACCAAGAAAATGGCTCACGTCCAATCGAATGGTAAACTCCCCGCAGGAGGACAGCCGCCAAGACGCTCGAGTGAGATGGTCTCCCCGAGAGCAGGATGGTCGGTGTGGCGATGGTCCGAAGGCGACGAGAGGGGGGGAGAACAAGAGTGTGGATGGCGTGAGATGGGGCATCTTGACGCAGGACGACGGGGCCTGTCCAGGGCGTTGGAAACTCTAGAATACAGCAGCTACACAAACTCTGGAAGGGAAAAAAACGGAGACTTTGCTCTCGAGCCGTAGATCCTCGCGGCAGTTCCGTTACATTCTCCCACCCTTTCCCACCTCCATGGCTCGTCTCCCCGACCACTCCCCGTCCAATTCCTGGCGCCCTCTTTGACGTGATGGCAACCGAGCACTGCAATTAAGCTTAAGACAGGCTTTATTCTGTGGGCCCAGCCCCCAAGCGAGTGGCCACGGTGCAAAGCCGCGTCACTAGCGCCGGACGCGTCGGCATCTGCGCTTGATTTTTCACACGAGGCCCCGAAGAATGACGAAATAGAACCTGGGAAAGATGTGAGACGCTCGGTGCCCAGGTTGGCCAGAGGGTGTAATCACTGTTTTCCGCGTTTTAATAGCCTATTTCCCACCCAGAAACTCATGGACAACACATAGAGTCAACCTCGTCAATCCTGCTCACACAAGCCATGCATGGTCAATCCGACTTCCGACTCCAGAGGCTGCTTCTCCTCACGCGGGGAGATGGGGAGATGGAACTGGCCAGAGAGAGCTGGGAATGCCACTAGCCAGCCCGCCTCTTCAGCCGTCTTCTCCCCGGCCAATCCAGCGCTTCCTTGGCGTGGCGGTCCAATGTCGCAATCTCAGCCTCAACCATTGCATTTCAGTCGGCAACCCTCCCGTCTCACATTTAAGCTCGAGCCCACGGTTCGGTCCAATCCGCAATTTTTTATCTGCACCTTAGCCTCTTGGCGACACATCACAAGTCTGCTGCGACCTGCTGTGGCTGCAATCCAGCCCAGCTGGTCCATCTTGGCATTCAAGCCTGGATTGTTCACCACTGGATGGATGAATTACCATGTGAGCAACCTTTTATGTGAAGGCGCATGTGCTTGCTTTTGGCGCCCATCTGGACTAATCATCGCCATTCTTGATCCAAATGATATCTTCAGATGACTGCGAGAGTGAACATCAAGACGCAAGTGGCGTCTATGATTTGTACGCCACTCTCTTTCCAGCCCGCGTGACTAGTCCTAAGTGTTTTTCTTTTTCCAAAATTTGCAATTGTTTGCAACCATGTCGTGATTTGTAGATGTGTCCAGATCGTCACGATGTGGCCGCCAGTTCAACCTACAGCACCAATGATGGCTTCTGCGTGACAGCCCGAAAAAATGACTGCATATCTCCCAAGTGGGCGCTGTAACGTATTCTATGTATGTAGTCTAGCCCACAGGTGACAGAAAGGATGACACACCAAAGCATATATCATGAACAAAGCCAAGAATAGCCGGAAGCAATGACTCTAAATAAGCCTAACCCCAAATAATGCGCGGCGGTCTCATATTACTTATTATTGAAGTAATTTTATTTAGTTTACTCTTTCGCCTATTCCTTGTCACGGAATCTCAAAAGAGCTTAGCATATTATGCTGTGTATTTCTTCAGTCGTGTGGCAGTGCTCCACAGAGATCAGCCAATTCCTCGTTTAGATGATGACAACATTAAGACTTGTCACACTCTAAATCATGAAAGGGTGCTAAATGAGAGGATATGATCTGTGGTTCACGCTATTCTGACCATGTTTTCCCTGGTCCATACCACCGGTGACGTGATAACTGCGAACAATGACTGCATTTTGAGACCACGTACACTGATCCAATTTCCTACAGATCTAGTAAGTCGTGATCATTCAAGGAGTCGCTAGGATAAAACCACTGGCCACATATTAACCCATGACTTAGCCAACCTCTCAGCATGACATCAATCTTGTCTATTTTCTCTTAACTCTGAAGTCGTACCTTGGCTTCGCACCATAGCGAGATTCTTTGTATATTCTTCTAGGATAACAATGCTGTCATTTGAATTGTCCCACATCTTTGCTTCCAACATCTCCTTTATGCGCTTGGGCTTGAGATCAACAAGATTAAGTAGTCCTTGGAGTTAGAATATCTCACCATACGTAATCAATACATCCGCTGTATCTAAGGTTCATTACTATGCTACTGACAGCCGAACGAGCTCCAGACGTACTAATCATCATCCTTCCGGAACCAACGCCCTCGAGAAATAGGCCAAGGTATCTGTGTTGAGATAAATGAGATCTTTCTTCTGCAAAGTGTTAGCTTCAGATACAAGGTACAAGATTAAAACTCGATTGGGAAATATTCGCAGCGCTCAACTTGATTTTCTAATTATTGACCATACGGCATTCCCCTGCCGTTAATAGCCAACAGCTCATCACCCTTCATGGTCTGGAGTGAGACCTCAAATGAGAAAATCTTCGCCAGTTTTGACCTTGTATTAAACCCATTTACCATTCCCTTGAAGGCTTAATACTAGCTAATACAAAGAAAAGTGATGATTAGACTTAACGTAGATCGCATGTCGTGATAGGTAGCTTACTCAAGAGGATATTGCTAACTTAACTCTCTGCATCATTTAGTTCCCCACCAGTCATCCTCGTTATGAAATTCACGAGCTCATCAAAACACTCATGAGTGCCTGGAGGGGTGGATCACGTCTTTCGTCCCCAGTATCTCGGCCAACTTTTGAAGCCAATGAAAATATCCATAGATGTCCTTCAAGTATGGCTCTACTCCTCAGTCAAGCAACACCTTAATAGCAGATGCTTTCCCATTGGCGGATGCAAAGTACGTTATCGTGTGATTTCCTGGGTCTGGTTTATTTTCATGCCAGGGCTCATTGAAATGCTCTGGCATTGCTTCAAAATGAAATGTACCAGCTAAGCTTGTCATATTCTGCGGTAGGCTTGAATGAGTGGCCATCATTATGATATTAAAGTCGGTCTTCTTGCCAACTGCGAGGTTTTTATTCATGCACAATGCCAAGTCACTTTCGCAGCCAAGGAGCCTGGCTATTGCAAGCATTCATCAATTTCACTTTTTAGGCCAATTATTGACAAGATTCTCCATAAAATGACCAGTTACAAATGTGCACCCTCATCCCAAGATGAGCAAACCATGCTCGCTCCATTCCGATTGAAAAAGAGCGGCGGCTTCACAGGATTCGGAGTATGAGTCAATTTGCTTCGCTGCGATGAACATCCAATTACAAGGGCGTTTGGCCGAGCGGTCTAAGGCGCTGTGTTCAGGTTAAGCGATTAACCATTACAATTCGCAGTCTCGTAAGAGGCGCAGGTTCGAGTCCTGCAGCGCTCATTCTTTTTGCCCCTCTGACGAAGGGAAACTCATTTTTTGTCAAGGTTGAACGATGTGTGCGGGTTGAGTGAGGGTGGTCGTTTCGATCGAGGATGGTCGCCATCCCATACTACTAACCATAGTCACAATAATCTGGTCCATATTCACCAGAATCGCTTGTCAATGAGCAATGGTCTACAATTTTTGGTTGCTACGGTTTCCTACTATATATTATATACCTTGCTTCATTCCACCAAGTTGGTGTTTCCTTTCAAAAGTGTCCTAGTCCACATGCGCAATCCATTCAACATGAATACTTTCTCTCTCACTCCTTTGACTAAGCCCAACATTTTTTAAGTTCTTTCATAATGAGTTTACATAACGGTTGATATCTAGGGTTTTCGCCTACGACTCTCACCTAAGTTGTGCATTGGAGGTCAAGTTATTTATGCGAGGGAAAAAGCAAAAACAAACTCGGCCAGGAAACCTCGGGAGCATATTTAGTTCAATCGGCCCGTACATCCAACGGCGTCGGCTCATGCCGCGTGATTGGCATTTCTTCATAACTCTATGCAGAATAAGCTTGAGACGCCTTCATGAAAACTTACAGGAAACTGTACCAAATCTCAATCCGTGTGAGTAAGCGATTGAGGAGCAAAAGGATCCAAATCCAAGAGAGGGGAGATTTAATCTAGGCGATTCATTTCCCTTTTTTTTTAAATAAAAAATTGGATATTGTTATCACAAGAATTGAGAATGTTTGACTGCTATGTGAGACAAGCGTAGTGAAGACCGTACATTATTGAGGTCTGCGGCAAGTATCGCTCTCGCTACGTAATTTAGCTTTTACATAGTGTTTACACAAACGACTGGATTTGTTCAACAAGATGCTATGCATGTACATCAACTTAGCAACATGTTTATCCCTCAAAATTGTATCACCCGGTTTCTGTCAGATCTGCACATCGCCATCGTGACGTGTTCTCCCGGGTCATACGAACGCAACGTTGCCTACCCTAGAGCCACAGCGCAACAAACACAAACAACACCATCCACTGTTTGGTTTCGCGAAAGGCCTTGGCAACACAATCAATGCGTTTCATTAAACTTCACCAGCCGCCAACGGCCGCGCGGTCTTTCTCGGTTCCTGTCTTGGCGCATCTACGCACTCTAAAGCTCATGCGCATAATGCGGCTCCATAGGAGACTGGACTGGTTGGCGAGAAGGGGGGCGTGTTGGGTGTCATGCAACGCATTCCCCCCTTTCCTCCACGGCGACAGCTTTGACAGTTGCCACCGACGCAAGCCTCGTTTTTGTGTTCGTGCTTGGCTTGGGTTTCACATAATTGCTAAGCCGAATCCCAAGTCAGAGCTTTGAGCCACCCGTCGCCTCAGGGATAAAAAAAAGAGCTATGGCGTTTTTTTTGCCCTCGTTTATTTGTATTGCTTATCACGGGTGGGCGGGCGGCGTTGGACGTGGTGTTTCAGGAGCGCCTCGCGCAAAAATCCCCAAAATGCGAGAAGTGCAGGAATGCAAAGAGACGGTGATCAATCAGTCCCAGTCTCGGTATCTTCCAGTGTTGCATTAATCGGCTGGACGTTTCCGTGCCCCTTTTCCCATCTTCTCTCCACCCCCTTCGCGGCCAAATAGCTCCCAGAATAAGATGGCCCAGCCTGCGTTTCACGTTCCTGTCGGCACAAACTTGCGCGAGGCGAGCAGGTATCACCGATGACGTCGGCCATGGAATTGAGCCTTGGAATGGCCCAATCGGGGCATGTGCCCTTGATTGGGGGGAAATAAAGGAAGAAAAAAAGCTAACAGGCGATGCCCGAGCGTGATTGACAGCACCAACGTGTTTGGACCAAGATAGCTGCGACCTGGGGTTTTGCCTGTAACGAACTGCGGAACAGCGTGCTCCAGATATACAGGCTTCGGTGTCCACCGCGGGGGCCTTGGATTCGCTGTGCTCGCCGACAGCTCCTAGCCAATCTCAGGATCGCGGGATAATTACAGTGGTGCTGATGGTCGTTTCAGCGCCTGCTGGCCCATGCCGGCAATTTTCGTCTCGAAAAATATGCGCCTGTCGTTTAATGGCAGGTGGAGAACCGGGTGTCCCAGAGATCCTCCTCCCCCCAGGAGTCCCACTGCGACCGCGCGACTGCGACTTCACGGCTTGTTTTACCATGTCGATCAGGGCGGTATTTGGTAGCCAAGCAGTCGATTGATTGCTGATTTTTTCCTGCGTCAGATATTATGATTTGCGGTACGCGGAACTCGGTATGTTTCCCTCGGCCCCCTCCGCATCAATGCTACGTACGAGGTAACACCGACGTGGTGTGACTGGCGGCGACAGTGCAGCAACTGGAGGCGGTTTTTGCATCGGGACAAAGCGAGATTGGGTTTCACCAGATGGTTTAACCCCCATCCTCTTCGGCATCTCTGCGATTTTCACGGCGCAGCTCCAGGTTACACATCCTTCCTGCCGAACTGGCCCGAGGCAAAAGTATAATCTCCCAATCCTACTGATGGAAAGATTTTTGGCACCTCCCAGTCCAGGCAATGAGTCGTGTGATGATCTTGGCCCAGTGTGTGCTGGCGGCAATTTCACGCGCCCGTTGCCGGCAGCGCCCCCCTCATGCAAACTTAGGGGTGAGGGCCCGACGGCGCTGTGCCTGGACAGGCACTGATATTCGCGGAATTTTCGTTTTGGGGGCAAGGAAACCTCGGAATGCCATTCACGTCTTGCATCATCCCTTTATCCGCCAAGCCGCACTGCCTTGGCTGGTGGCATTTCGGAACCTGGGCGTTTTGGGTGGGAGGGATACAACCCAGCCGACGCCCACCAAACAAAGCTTAACGCCAAGTAACCAAGTAAGCATAGGAAGCCATGGTCGATTAAGCTTAATATTTGCTGGGCATTGCCCTGGCTCAGCGCACTTGGCATGAAAATAACCTTACAGTGGGCGTCGAGGGCTTAGTCCAAGACACTCGTGGCATCGCAAGTGGCGGCGCCCGACTTTCCTTCCACTGGCGCTTTATTGGCAGGGCGTGCAACACGGACGCAGTGCCTCTGCAATCATGATCTTCGCTTGCCGCGGAGTCAAAAAAGCCGGAGATCATGAGCTAGACGAAATTTATTTCCGCCTTATTAGACGGGGGGGAAAGGGCCAGCCTCCTGGCCTAGCACTTCGGGACCTCGGGGCTTCGAACCACTTTCTTGGGTGGGAGATTGGGGTGATGGACAGGGGGGGAAGCAGTAAATGGTTAGCCCCTCGCACGCTTGCCGGCGTAGTTGTATTGTGGCTAAAGGTGGTTTGATAGGATGGATTATTAAATATTGCCATGCTAATAATGCTCTGTCACTGTCAGGAGCAGCCTGGAGAGCTCTTTTTGGGCAGTTTCGGGAGTGTTAGACATGCCTGCGAGGGGTGTCACTCTGGAACACGGGCAGAAGACCCATAGCGCCATCACTGCTGGTCTTCTTCTGCCGACAAAACAACTCCATTCCAACGCTTGGCTTTCTTGGCATGCGCCTCATGAAGCTGCGATCGATCCCTTTACACTTTATCCCAAAGAGCGCCACGGCTGGCGAGACCAAAGCGAAATTACCCCTTCCCCACATGAAGCTGGGTGTGGAATTTATCCATTAATAGTTGGTGGGGACGAACAGCCCCCAGTGCACCAAAGGCCCAAAGGACAAGGAGAAGGAGGAGGGGGGCACCCCTGGACACAGGCTGCACAGTGTGTCGGTGGGTGCTTGGGACGGGGAGTACGGACAGAGTCGCCGACCGATCTGGTGAACCGGCCGTACTCCGACTAGGCTCAGATAGGCGCAAACGCTTGCAACTCTCCCGCAGCGTGTGCGTGCGAACGGACGGGATTTCTGAAGATGGGCAACGACCCTCGGCTTTGCAGAGCGGACCTTTGTCCCATTGATGCGCCTCGCGATGCGGCAGTCCATGTTTGGGAAACCCGAGCCGAGACTAAGGGTGACGGAATCATGATGCTCACAATAACAATGTCATTCAGAAAAAAAAAAAGCATGGTCCATCCGGAGACAATCTTGCTTGGCTGGGTCAGCATGATGGGGACGGCCTATCCAAGATTTTGCTCATAGGTGTCTCATTGTACGGCCATGGTAAATGGTGAGGTGAGGGAGGAGTGGCGTCGACGCGCGGCTTTGGGCCCGTGATTGGCCGCGTCATGGCTCAGGGGCTGGGGAGATGAACGAAAAAGAGGGTCCGATCCACCAGCCACAGCCCTGCGATGGCAGCGATCAACAGGAAGATTCGAGAGGCACAGGGACAATGGCGTTCAATTTTGAGACTATGAGGCAATCTGGAGCAGACGCCGGCTTACTGTCATGATGGCGACGCAGATGCAGTGGAATCAGATAAATGGCGGCTTTATCTGGTCTCGGAGCCGCGTCACGGACCGTCGTCATCATCCCATTGCTGCTGATTATGGTTCCGCGTAACTTGTAGCTCCCGGCAGCAAGTATCGGATGTCAGCGAACCACCCAGTTGATGATGAGTAGCATGTCACCCATCGCTAGCGGGAACAACGCTGACAAGGTCCCGACACACTGTATGGCAGAACCACACCACACCACGACCGCTCTGGACCACCCAGCCCAAGTCAGTGACAGTCAAGATTCGGGGCCAGATTGGCCCGATTAACATTAAACGTTTTGGCTAGGTTGACGCGGGATCGTCTTGGCTGTAAACCTCTTAGCACCTTTGTAGTAGACATGTTCCAGACCTACGTCGACAGCAGACGGGAGGTGACGGACTAGAGGCCAACCAGTGGATTGAGTCTTTCTCCATCTTTAATTTAGACTTGGGCTGGACGTGGAGGTGGTCAACAAGGGCCCGGCTTTCCTTGCCTCGTGGTTTATCCTTTAGCACATGGTACAGCATGGTAAAGTGGCCACGCGACTCGAGAGAGCCGAAGATTTAGAGGCATCATTATGGGTTGCTGAGTCGCCCAGGGAGGGAGGGGGAGCCAGTAACTAATGCGAACGGGGAATTCGATATTCAGGAGCAGCAATCCTCGTCCCTCGGCTGTCTGTGATAAGTTAAAGTCGGCCCTGCTTTGATTAAAGATGCAATATCAAGTCTTGCATTGGTATGGGGTCTGGTTCAGGATGACTCGACTCTATCTCATTTTCTATACACGTAATGGGTGGGCTCGATACGCCGTATCTGCGGACGTGTTGGCCAGTGGGAGGACCGGATGGGACGTGAGAGAAATGCTTGACGACAGGGTAGCCCGAAGATCGTCTTCTGCTTTGGGACGAGTGGCGCCCCCTCCATGTCGTCGCAGGCCACATTGGCCGTCAGGGCTGGGTTTGAGCGGCTTCTGGGTGCCATCAGCATGCGGGCTAGTGGCTCAGCTCAAACGTGGAGAGAAGCTTGTTTTTTTCGTCAGGCGCTCGGCGCGCCTCAGACAGGGAGGGCCATGGCCAGCCGCGAGCTGCCCCAAGGTTGAGGGCGGCGGCACACCCTCCCCTGTACAGTGCGGGCCCCTTACTCGCTGCCTCGTAGACCGAGCTGGCAACGGCGCTGGACACGAGGCGGGATTGCAGCCAGGCGCTGTAAACGAACCGTCCTGCAGGCCCCCCTCCCTTCCACTAGGCACTGGGCAGCAGGCGAGTCTGTTGACTTCACAGAGGCATGTACGGGGTGCCGTGTGCTTCGTATGGGTGGCGCTGTGCAGTCGACATACGAGATCGTGTGCGTCCTCACTGGCCCCGCCACGGCTGAGCGACTCGCCGTCGTCCTACTTTTGGCTTTATTTAGATGGCCGCCCCAAAACATGGCTGGTGGTTTGGACCCACGCATTGCTCCGATTCGCCGTCACAATTTTGGTAGCCACACACCCCGTCTGCAGATGCTGCCAATTTGCGTCACTCCGTTCCTTCCACCCAGGTTCCTGCCTCCGCTGCTTCCCTGATCCCCTGATCTGTTCCGCTCGGTACGCCAGCGCCCCTGCTCTTGCTAGACAAACTCGGCAGTCAGTGGGAGTGGGCAATGATTATCACATCGCGTCGCTGTCCATGCGCTCGCTCCCGGAGCCTATAGCCCGTAGCCCGTAGCCCGCAGCCAGCGCTGCCACGGCGTGTACAGTGAATGCCTCACTGTATTCTTTACAAGTAATTAGTGGGCTCCCCCCGTGCTGTGCCTGTACCTGTCTGCCCTGCTTCAGGCGCCTGGGCCCTGGGTCTCTAGCACCGGCGCCAGCACCGGCGCCAGCACCAGCGCGCCAAGGCAAGAAGCCGGTGCTTTGTTCTTTCCCTTCTGGTGCGCTGCCGCAATATACCTGACTTGTGCTTTCCCCGTTTTCGTTTCCCACACATGCTCCCGCATACCCGCCCGCGGTCAGGGAGGTGGCCTCTTCACTTTCCATACGCCCCTTCCCCCCCCCACCACATCCGCAACCCATGGCGTCGGCTTCGTCTCCCTAATCCTGTCCTTGTCCTTCCCCATCCACATGCCAGCAGCCCTGGTCCGCCTTCGTTAACTACTTCTTCTTCCCTCGTTATACCTTCGCGCCGTTTGCACTGCTTTGTCCTTCGTCTGTCCATTTTCTTTTCTTTCGTTTTTCCTTCTTTTACCTCCAGTCGTTCCCTTGTTCCCCGGCATCGTCACAGCCGGCCTTGCGTAACCGGCCCGCCCGTCGCCGCCAGCGCCGCTCCCACTACGCCCACGTCGACTCGCCTATTTTGGCCCCGATCGATCCCCCGTGCGTCCGGCCGCGAAAAACGTTGTGGCTCTGCAAAGTCCTGGATTGGGACAGCCCAAACATAAACCATTATCGACGGCAATTGACAGATCCGCTGGCCTCTTCTGATTTCTAAAGTCGAGAGTGTCGACTCTCGCATCCACCCGAGATGCTTCACTCCACCCCCACCCTCGCCCTCGCCGGCCGATTATTACCACTCGCCTTCGCCTGTCTCCTTCTCGTCGGCGTTCTATTTCACAGCATTGCACCGAGCAGTGATCCCTACCGATGCGATGCCCTAATGAAGAATGGCAGCTGGCTGGATGCGCCCGACGAGAAGGGCAGCCGGAAACCATATGCGACATGGCAGCCCGATGGCTGCATGCTCCGTCAGTACTCCAAGGAGGATATTCACACTTGCTTTGGCGATCGCCACGTTGTCTTTTCTGGCGATTCGACTACACGACAAGTTTTTTGGGGATTGGCTCGTTTGGTAAGTCTTGCCGTCTGGTTTCGCTGCTGACTCGGCTTTCACAAGTACCATCTTGACGTTGCAGCTGACATGAATTCAAGCTGGACCGGGAAAAGGCTGTAGATGCCCACTCGCACGCTAAAATCCACGAGAGCTACAACATGACTTTTGACGGCATCCGGATGTTGCAACTTTGGGACCCCTTCTTCCAGACCGGAGAGCTCAACCCCGATCTCACTGAGCAGCTCAAGCTCTTTACCCAGGAAAAGCACAACCCCGTCTCCATCGAGGAACAGAAGGGCGCCGCCATGATCATGCTTGGTGCTGGCAGCTGGTATGTCCTCACTGAGGAGGCCCCGGCGTCTCTCAACAAGTTCCAGGCCGCTTTCAACAACATCACCGACATCCTCCAGATGCAAGATCTTCCCAAGTTTGGCACACAGCCCATGGATTCCCTCGATGGTGTTGGAAACGAAATCTTCGTCGCCCCTGTCGCCCCTCCGTTTTACAACGAGCTTCCCGCCTCGCGCACCGGTCCCGAGGGTATTCATCAGGGTGAGGTCGAGGACATTGACTCGTGGCTGACCAGCGTTGAATCCGAGCGCAACATTCGCCTCTTGGACGCATTTCCTGCTCTCTCTCGCAACCAGCCTGATGTCATGGTCGACCGAACCCAGACAGGTTTCCACGTAATTGATTCAGTTGCCGAGACCAAGGCTACCATTTTGCTCAACCTGCGTTGCAACGCCAAGCTTGATCGTATCAATGGCTATGCCTACAACCGCACCTGCTGTACTGACTACGGCTCCCCGACCTGGGTCCAGACCATTGTCATTGGCCTGACCACCCTCTATGTACTGGCCTGTGTTGTTTTCGAAGTAATGGATCTCATCAGTGGAACAGAAACACCACGCAGCCCCATTCTTACCATGAAGGTCGGCATCTTCGCCGTCGCCCTTCTCTTCTGCTACCACGCCGATCGCACTCAGCTCTTTGCCAAGGGTAGCAAGGAGCTCGTGAATATGGAATTTACGGTTCTCATCGCCATCTGCACCATTATTGCACTCGTCACGATCCGCAAGACCCAGCCCCGCCAGTCTCGTGTTCCGGCCCCTCCGGCCACCGCCGCCCCCGCAAAGGAAGATGCCGGCATCCTCTCGCGCGACCAGACCGAAGAGTGGAAGGGTTGGATGCAGGCCGTCATTCTCGTTTACCACTGGACCGGTGCCTCGAGACATCTTGGAATCTACATGTTTGTTCGATTGCTCGTTGCCTCTTACCTCTTCCAGACCGGATATGGCCACACCATTTACTTTTTGGCCAAGAAGGACTTTTCCTTCCGCCGCGTCGCTTCCGTCATGCTCCGTCTTAATATCCTCAGCTGCGCTCTTCCCTATGTCATGAACACCGACTACATGTTCTATTACTTTGCGCCCCTCGTTAGCTTCTGGTTCTTTATTGTGTACTTCACCCTGGCCATCGGCTCCAAGTACAACGACAACACAAAGGCTGTGCTGTCTAAAATTGGCATCTCGCTTGTTCTCGTATGGGCCATCCTCGGCTGGACCCCTGTCAACAGCTGGCTTTTTGCCATTCTCGAAACCGTTTTCCGTATTAAGTGGAACCTCCACGAGTGGGAATTCCGAGTTGGCCTGGATGGGTTCGTTGTTTTCGTGGGCATGATTGCTGGCGTTGTTCACCAGCGAGTCGAGCGCAACAGCTCCTGGCTCACCAACTACAAGTCAGCCATAGTTCCTTCCATCCTCGCATGCATCGGCTATACCGCGTCTTGCAACTACAACTTCGAGAACAAGCAGGCCTACAACAGC
Source organism: Calonectria naviculata (assembly GCA_003031705.1). Lineage (NCBI taxonomy): Eukaryota > Fungi > Ascomycota > Sordariomycetes > Hypocreales > Nectriaceae > Calonectria > Calonectria naviculata. Next base: position 19,190 of record NAGG01000195.1, on the reverse strand, counting down.
TACCACCCCTACATGTCGTTCGTGCCCATTCTGGCCTATGTCGCTCTTCGAAATGCCACCACACCCTTCCGAAACTTTTACTCGACTGCGTCCGCATGGCTGGGCCGTTGCTCGCTCGAGACATTCATCCTCCAATACCACATCTACCTGGCAGCCGACACCAAGGGTCTCCTTCTACTGGACATGTTCCGAGGTGGTGATGGTGGTCTCTTCACCGACCGATGGAGAGATTTGATCATCATTGTCCCCGTTTTCCTCTGGCTCAGCCACTGTGTGGCTGAGGCCTCGGGTGTCATCGTTAAGCTCATGACAGACAAACCCAAGGAAACCGCCTATGATCAGGAGGATGAGCTCAAGATCGTGGAGCCTCGCTTTAGCCTATTGCAAGGCGCCCACATCGACCGTGTCGCTCGGGTGGCGAGGACGGTTGGGTCGGATCTGCGGATCCAAGTGGCAGCCATGCTGGGAGGCATGTGGCTGCTAAACTGGGTAAGTTGAGGCGATGCCTTGATGTTTGTTTCACTGCTAACTATTGTGACAGTTGTTTTAAACCATCCAATAACTTTTCCTTGTCTGTCTGTACTCATGAAATTTTAGAAACCCTGTGCGGGTTTGGCTTTGACCTTAGAAACGGCGCATTATGGAGAAGGCAACTCCTTCCTAGAATATTATCTTCATCAAAACTCAGCGGGTTTTAGAATCACTGTCCAGTTACGACACTTGGCATGTTACACATGATGGGTCACAGGGCGTAACTATCTATGCAAGATGTTGGTTGCAGAATATTATTACCTATTCCAACATACAAATATCATTCAATTTACGTTATCAAGGTATAGCTTTTCTTGTGAAGTCAACGTGCCGATTTCTCACATCCCATGTTCCGTGTGTTGAATTGACGATGGTATAGTAAAGGTTGTGAATGAGAGGGCAAAGGGATGTCGAGAGTGGATGTGGCAAGTATATTTCTAATGGCGGCATTCGGATTTTGATGACGGAAGCCATCTGCCATGAGCTGTTTTCGTCCCCCATTCGTCTCGCGATTACAAAGTGACATGAATACTGACGAGTGGGTTTCTTTGAGGGAGATGATGTGTGTAATTCCTCAACGCCACCCTGCAAATACGGGCGTCTGTCTCATGCCTCTAAGCCTGCATTGTCTAAATATATTATGATGTTGTAATTGGGTTTGAACCGAATTGATGTCCACATAAATTAGTTTGCGGTCGTGTAATAACCACTCCCCTCCAGCAGCGCCAATGAAATCCGACTTTCCAAGTATCCCCTGCTAATTGACCGGCTGAGCATTCTCCAGGGCCGTCTCCTCTTTCGCCAACGCTGCCCACTTCCAGCACGCAGCCCACAGACGATACTGCGCGTCCTCGTCCCTGCTGGCCGCTGCGGAATCCTCAGCCCTGGCCCCGTTGTAGTATCCCCTGGCGCCCTTGAAGCGCTCGCCCACGCTGAGCTCGACCAGGTACCTGGCCGCGTCTTCGGATCGGCGGACGCTGTCGGTGAGGTGGCGCAGGACGGGCATGAGGACGTTCAAGACTGCAAAGATTGCTCTCACTGCCGCCTTTTGTTCCGTTTGGCCTCGGGAGTCGGTCAGGCCGCCGGGGTCCATGGCGGTGACTGTGATTCCGGACAGCTTCGGGTCCTGTGATGGAGATCAATTAGAAACAAACTCTTGACATTTTTGTTAAACGCCCGACAAGAGAGGCGGGAAGGGGGGCTGTGGGATGTCACCTTTTGGAGTCGGTTGTTGAGATCATGCATAAACATGACGTTGGCTAGTTTTGCAGTGGCGTATCGCTGAAAACCTCGGTCGTGCTCATCCCCTGGCTTGTCTTGAAGGGGCTTTAGTAAAGTCTCGATGTCGTCAGGGATCCTGGGGAGAAGCTTCGTGAGAGGGTTGGGCCTGTCCGGGTAGTGCGCAAGGGAGCCTAGCATGACGACTCTCCCGGTGGGCGACATGGACCCGAGCAGCTTGAGCACGAGCAGGTAGTGCGCCAAGTGGCAGACTTGGAATGTTGTATCGTATCCATCGCTCGTGAATGATTGACGGCTCAAGAACCATGCGGCCGCGTTGCACACGATTGCTTCTATAGGCGGCAGCTCTCCCGCGGCAACACGCTCGGCGATGCGGTTGGCAAAGGACCGGATGTCAGCCGGGGATGAGAGGTCAAGGGGCTCAATATGAGCACGCTCTTTCCCATGAGCAGCAATTATCTTGGCCAGTTGAGCAGTGTTTGGGTCGGACTCGGTGGAAGGGTTTCGGACGGTGCCCACGACGGTGTAGGATGGGTGAGACGAAAGTAGTTGCTTGACAAATGGCAGGCCCAGCGAGCCATTGGCCCCCGTCACGATCACAGTGCCCATCATGTTGGATAACTTGCAGAAGCCTGTTGAAACTGGAGATGTACTGATGTGCAGACTTGCTTGAGGTTCAGCATCTTACTTATACGTGGACTGCAATCCATCAACGGCGGCTGTGTCTTGGACTGGCGCCCGTTGTGATTGGTAAGACCCCGAAAATCCAAGACAATCCATGGCCGAAATTAGCAACACTTCTGGGCTGCTCTGTCTTTCTCTCATGCTGAAGAAGTGTTCTATCATCTAAGACATTCGTCAACTTGAAGCCCCGAATTCTCCGATAGTGGAACCACGAACCAAAACGACTTAGGGGGAGATGCAGCGGCTAACGGAGTGGGTACGGAACTCCACGGAATTCCATGACCCACACTTTGGCCGGATCTCCGTTGGTGTGGAGCTTGGTGATGGGTCAAGGCAGGTAGGCAGGTGTCTCTGTAAGCTGGCTTTGCTTGAAATATGGGAGCAGGTTTGTGCTAAATGTTCTGGATGACAAATGAACATAGTTCTATCATGGATATTTAAACTGCTCAGGCTTGCACCGGAATCTGAGAACCCTTTTTCTCTGCAGTGGCAGATGCACAGGGCTAGTTGCCTTCTATAGCTCGAGGCCCATGCTAGTGGGAGTCTCCCACTCAAAGCCGTCTAAAAAATCCTCATTAAGCAGCATGGACATGTCAGCTGCGTTATTCCGGGCGGTGCGGTTGATCTGCCCTCGCGCGCGTCGGTCCAGCTGGTGAAACATGTTGAAGATTTCGACAAGCTCAGAAGATCGCTCTATCCGCATCTCGAGAGACTTGTGGTGCCAAACGTCAATCACCTTGCGGTCCGTTGGAATGCGCTCGTCGTCTGGGAACTCAATCATGTTGACAGTGAGAATACAAATGGACGTGAAGATGCCGCAGCCGTGGAGCCTGGTTTGTTTTCTGGTTAGCTACCGTCGATCAAGTGAATATCCAAGACCCACCAGTAAGAATAATCGCTCTGCGTTTGCAAATAGGCAAGGTCCAGACAGCGCCGGGAATAATTGACGCAGTCTGCCCACGCAGAAGGAAGAGGCGCGAGGTTTGAGCGGACCACCTCACCGTCGGCCTCATCATCTCGAAGTTCAATGACTGCGGGCGAGAGATAGCAGACAACGTGGCGGATCCAGTTGATATCGAAGTAGAAAACTGCATTCATCCTACACATACATTCGAGATGTCTGAAGTACAGAGTCGTGAGAAGCTGGATGGATGAGCAGGAGAGCAGCGGTTGCATGGTGTTGACTCGCAGGAAGGCGTCGGGAATGTTACTTTGCCAGTCACGGAGCATGGTGTCGATGCGAGCGACTTGAGACAGCTTTTGCTCTTGAGTCAAGCTCTGGGCCCTTTTGGAGTTGAGAATGTCGTAGGCCTTGCCCTGGATGAAGGCAAGTTGAACGCGCGCTCGCAGGTAGTTGAACCGGTCGTTTTCGGACGAGGAAATGATGCCAAGGCCGTCTTCAGGCTCCTTCTCGGGCATTTCGTGATCCGTCTCGCCGTCGAGATGGAAGTACGGGCACTTGGAACGGAGAGACAAGTCCTATGGTAGAATGGCGTTAGTGTGTGAACCTGAGCTTGTAGAGGGATGTGTCGTACTCTGTCGAGGAAGTAGGCGATCCAAAAGACGCGGCGTCTCTGCAGGGCGGCAGCAGACGAATGACCCTGCAGAGATTCCTTTCGGTGCAACTTCATCATCTGCACCTGTCGCATGGCGCTGCCCATCAGGACAATGGACAGCTGAGGCTCAATGGACCCCTGAAAGACGATGATCATGGCCAGAAGGGTTTGTATGCTGAGGAGGTCTTCCTGAGAGGCCATCAAATGTGTCGTCGCAGACTGCGCATTGCGGAAGCATGATGAGACTCGCGGGTCTTCGGCAGGTAGACCATCTAGGATGCGGTAGCTGACGGCAAGCACGGCGTTGACGGCGGCCCAGGACACGATTGAGCGGTTGGAAGGGGACGAATACAAGTCCAGTAGTATCCGGGTGAAGGCGGACTCGTCAAATATTGGGATGGAACGATTGAAGTGTTTGAAGTAGTTGTCGACCAGGGGCGAGACCTCCGGCAATGGGGGAAGCTCCAGCTGCTGAGTGGTGAGGCCATTGGTGCACTGAGAGGGACTCTGACAGGCGGGGATGGCAGCCTCGCCGTTCAGAATACTGGGGCCTCCAATGATGGGCAAGTTTACCTGGGCATCCTGCTGGGCCCTCGTGGCGAGCTGGACCAGGTAGGACTCAATGTTGGCCAGGCGGGCCTCCAGAGCGTCGATGCGATCGGGCCTTGGCAGGCGTGTTAGTGACGGACGCCACAGAGGACGGACGGGGCAGGGGGTTGCAATTGAGAGGGGGCCGAACGCACTGCAATAGAGAAGAGGGAGAGGCAGGAGCCGGGGAATTGGACGACACGGCGACGGTAGATCTGGCGTAACGCAGAGCAGCCTTTTTCCTGGCCGTGTCCGACGTTGCAACGGTGATTTTGCAGGCGGCGCCGTAGAGGGCGCAGTTGGAGCACTGCGGGTTGGGGTTGAAGATGTCGCATTTGATCTTTCTGGAGACGCAGAGGTCGCAGGCTGGCAGAGTCGGTCAGCAGAGTTTCTCCCCTTCCTCCCTTGGACTGTGTTACATGCCTTTGCGCCTCGTGCCGTTTCCCGCGGCATTCATCTTTGCTTTTGTCGTTGGCCGCCACAGGTGAGGAAAAGTCAGCCCTGCTTACGGAATGGGGGGGGGAGGCATTTGGACAGGCAGGAGGATCCAGCGGCTGGACCCGTCCGTGTTAGTCAGCGAATGTGAGCGACGACAGGGCTGAACAAGGTGGCGACTTCATCCCGTCGGGAAGAGCATCAAATCAAATTAAAATTATTACCGGGAGTGACGGTGTAGAGAAAATGCACCAACCAAGACGGTTGATGCCAAGACTTGTGAAACAACAAAAAGAAAGGCTGCCAAAAGTGTAACATGGCCCATCTCCAGACTAAGACACACACCCCTGTCGAATAGACACACGACCTCCTCCGGGACGGCAACTGGCATCGCTCCATCAAACATAGCCATATCGCACCTTGGTTGGCCGCGTCGACCTCCTCGGCGTCTTCCCGGCGTCCTGCAGTTTGGCGGGTGCTGCTGCGGCTGCACTGCCATTCCGCCCGGATGCCGTCTTGGACGACTTGGGCATGCCCCGTGTGCTGGTCGTCTTTGAGTCCCTCTTGGCTGCTTTCCTCCGTGGCCTGCAATCATTACCGCAGGGAGCATCAGGATCGGCGCTGTGCTTGTCACCCGCAGCCTGGGCCGGCTTTTCCTTGGCGCTCTTCGCGGAGTCCATTGGCTGCGGCTTTTCGATAGCGGCAGCCCCGTTGGGCCTTGCAGATGAACCCGCCTCCACCAGTGCTGGATTGTCTTCATCCGGCTGCCCTGGCACTTTTGGCTGATGCCGGCGACCATACGCGGTGCGACGGCCCTCTCCACCAGTCTTAGCCACCTTGGACGGAGCAGCTGCGCTCTGTGCAATGCCAACCGCCATGCCCGATGCTCTCCCCGCCCGGTCATTGGACTGAGTGGGCTTCCGCTTCTGCTGTGTGACCAGCCGGTCCGCCTCTTCACCATCAGAACTGTAGCCGACGTTACAATCCAACATTTCCGTGGCTGCTGGACCAGCCTGGTTCGTTCCCGCACATGAGGCATGTTGATCTCGGGGTTCCGGTTGCTTCTCTGACTGGCCCTCAAGCCGTTCACCAACCTGTTCAACTGGATTTTCCCCATCCCGGTCCTCTTGATGGCCAGGCCATTCCACAGAGTGGCTCAGTGGCCGCTCCACTGTCCCGGGACGCGAGGGTGTCTGGAAAACCCACTCAGATACTGGGGATGCACCACAAACTGCGTGTTTTCTGCATACGATGCTTTCATCAGACAGAGCGGGGGGCATGTCGGGGATCGGTTCACCACGTCTTTTATAACCCATACATATATGAAACCTTCTCCAGTTGTTGTCGGGCACTCCCTCCTCCTCTGGCTCTGGCAGACCGAAAAACTCCCAGGGGATGGGCGGACGATGGAGCCCTGTTTTTTTGCGAACGGGAGACTGACTTTCCACTTTGTGATGCAGCCAAGGCGACCGAAGCTTCCCATTGCAAAGCATCCAGTTGGCTGTTGGCGTATCGCCGTCAACACTAGGGGGGCGAGTGACAGGTGAAGGGCTTCTGGTGGGAGGGTCGCCCATCTCCTGCCAAAGAAAGTCTTCGAGAGGCTCTTCGTGCTGCCATGACATTCCAGGAAGCAGGTCCCCCCAGTTGGAATCCCACAGCCCGTCATTGATCCATCTGTTCTTCACGATCCCATAGGCTATTGTGTTGACGTTGGCAGGGGGTGGGATGCGAGGCTTTGGATCGAGCCGCCACGCCTCAGGCATGACCAGTGGATTGTACCCGGGATCGTTAAGCTTGTCTTCAATGAACTCACGCTCCACTGACACCTGGTGCATGAACTGGAAGAGCGGCCGTGATGCGTCCCGGTCCTGGTCCGGGCTGCCCTGTTTGTCTGGGGCCACAGATGGCCCGTCTGCTGGTTTGTCTTGGGCCTGGGATGCTGGGCGGTCCTCTGGTAGGTCCCCAGAGTGGGATTGGGGATCGCAGGCGACTGCGGGTGGCTGCTCATGCTTCCACTTCTGCCTCGTGTCCCACCAATGGCGAGCGTGCTGAGAGTCCCACTCGTCGTCCCAGATTCCCTGCTCCATCCAGCGTTGCTTGACCCTCGCTTTTGCGGCTGATCGGCGGCCCACACCAGCAGGGATATGTCTGTTGGTGTAAGATGTACCCTTCTTGATTCGTTTTTGTTCGACGGCCCGCTCGCAGTGGAGCTGGTACTGAGGTTTCGACCTGGTATGTTTTCGTGCGAGATGCTTCTCCCGGACTACGCGGTTCCTTTTGACCCAGGCAAAGGGATCAGGGTTGGGGTCAGAATCACGGTCACGATCGGGATCGGGAGTATTGGGGGTCTCAGGCAAAGTTGGGGGGGTATGGTAACCAGGGAGCGGCGGAAGCGGCGGCGATTGATCGAAGCGGTCCCGTGCATTCTCAAGCCAGACAGGTTGGGAGAGTTGTTCGAGCTCCCCGTCGATGATGCCCAAATTATCACTTCTCACTTGCTGATGCTCGTATCCAAAGCGCATGACTAACGAGGGAGGCAGCGATATCTAAAGACTTTCCAATGGGGGCGTGGGCGTACGTTAAAAGAGACAGGATATGGTATCCCGGGAAAAGGTCGGTGTGAAGGTAAGATGCATACATGCACGCAACGAACCTCGACCGTGGTGATGATTGAGAATTGCCTAAACCTGTGGACGCCGCCGTCTTATTAATAAACGAGCGAGGCCCGTGAAAATACAACTAGAAGAAAATGATAACAGAGGCGGGTGGCTGGGCTTCACTGCCGGGGAAAATGAGGGAGGGTGAGGACAAAGAAACATGACATCCCACCCCCTCCACCGGCACGTAGCCTGAGCCCGGATGCCACTGCCTGCCCTCTGCATATGCAAGCTAGCGCTTGGGCGTCTAACTAAGCTATTGAGGTTCTGGTTTCCCATTCAAACCCCGGCATTCAGCTTCCCATTCACTTACGCCCGAACGGATGCTCCTCGTCAGCACACCAATCGCTTGGGACGCCAGCTGGGGCCGATACTTGCGCTTGAGCAAGGCAGACGGACGCCGCTTGTATCAAATGTTGGGCAGTGACATCTCGCAGGCCCCGTATTTTGTGTCTACATGGCGGGTTGGATTTCGCGAGTAGTCCTCATGAAATGCGATATCCAAGCTGCAAACTAGTACATCGATGCCCTCATGTTCTGTCGCCTTTGTCCAGGTACTTTGGCGCCAAAATACTTCACACACGTCTTCAGAAGTACATTTACAAGCTTCCCCAAGATGTACCCCTTCCTTAGCCCGCCGTGAACCCTCAAAGAGGCATCCCCAAATCTCTCGTCAATGCCAGGCCTGCCATGTCGCCTCTCCCCCTTTTCTCAGCTCAGATAAATGTCTCATGCTGCCCTCTACAATCTCTCCTAACACTTTCTTCTTCAATTATATCCCATCTCAGAGTTCTTATCATCACTTTCACCCCCTTACTCACACAGCCATCATGGTGAACCCCATGGAGGCTGCAGGTTCCACTCCCGCCCTTGGGCCGTTGTTCTGGCTTGTGCCGCTCAACTTCAAGGCGACAGAGGCTGTTTTAAACTCAAACGGGGGGATTTTAGCCTCATCTATGGATGGGGGGCCTTGCCTTGGAGTGGCGTACCACTCCCACGCGCCGAAAAGTGGGGTTTTGACCATTGCAACCTGTGGCACGAATGGCGACATAAAGTTGCCTTCGGGCATCGCCAAGATTCAGTGCGAGTTTCAGATCAACATTTCTAGTAAACTCGTGTTGTTGGTCGACCGGTCTGGACAGAGGAACACATCAGTGATGCACCCGCGCGATTGGCCACTTTCGAATTCCGAAAAACGGCAAGTCGTCCTGCTGCCCAACCGCCGGACAATTTGTCTTGGTATGGGCGGAGCAAAAAAGAATCTCCTGACATTTTCCCTTCGGTGGAACAAGCGCCACCGAGATCATCTCAAGGCCATGAATCTCCTTACAGGCCCGGAAACCCCCCGATCGCTCCCCAACCTCGACAACTCTTTCCAACATCCAGCCTCGACCGAGCAGGACGACTTGACCTCTGTGCTTTCGTCTTCTGACAATTACGGCACCATGGAAGAAGCCATGGGCGAGCCGACATTCGTGGAGGGTGTGCCGAGTCGAATGCAGTCCAGGGCGCAAACAGATGTCGACTGTCACGATCTTGAGTTTCGCCTCGGATCTGGAACGTTTGGAGTAGTGGTCAAGGGGATTGACATGGCAACTGGCAATATCATCGCGGTGAAAAAAGCCCACGCGTGCGACCCCGAAGCAAATCTTATGCTTCAAAAAGTACAGCGACGGTGTCTGGAAAAGGAAGTCGGTGCTCTGTCTCGGTTAGAGCACGTAGGTCATCCCTTTTTTTGCCTGTTCCGTGCTTTGACTGACCACCAACGCTAGGAGAACATTGTGCGGTATCTGGGCCATACCCCTCTCAATGAGCCAATCCTCAAGCTGTACATGGAACTAGAGACGGGCTCTGCAGCGTCCTTGTTCTGCGGGGGGACTCTGGCAGATCCCGACAGAACTGGGCATGAGTTCATGGTGCAGATGCTACGGGCGTTGCTTCACGCCTACTCCCACCGCCACCTTCTGCACCGTGATATTAAGCCGATGAATGCCTTGTACAGGCACGATCCCAATCATCCCGGAGAGCCCAACAAGTACGTGTTTAAACTTGCCGACTTTGGCTTGTCGAATAGGATCATTGCTGCGGGGACTGTGGGAGTAGGGACTCCTGCTTTTATGGCGCCTGAGGTCCTCAGAGGAAGCCACGTCACGCACAAATCTGACATTTGGTCATTGTTTGTGACGTTTCTTTGCCTTCTGGACATTGATGATTTCCGACGCAGGATGGCCAGCGTCCGTCACAATCGATATCCCGACCTAGTCAGATCGGTCATTGATGATCCACGCGTTGCGCTCTTCCGTCAGATGGGTGCTCGAAACAGCGAGGATAGGCCCACCGCCGAAGAGCTCCTTAGAGATCTCGATGACTTCATTCAACACGAAGGTCTTTGAAACATCCTTTACCTCCTTCTTTCCTAGACCGCCCCCTTTCCATGTCACAGCATTACCATCTCTCTTTTGTCAGCCCATAGATTGTGTCACTGCACTGCGCTCATTTTCCTTTTTCATTTCCATTCAGATACATGGCGATCAAGCCTATTTCTTTTGTATTTACTCAGGACTGGTGGCAAGCAAACGGGTGTCCACGACGGGTCATAGCATCGTGTTTCTCTCTTTCTTTTGTACCTAGCATTCCTCCTGGCCGAGACTTTTCTTCTCTTACTCATCGTTGTGCCGCGCAAAAATTACGATCTCATTCATCTTCACTGGACAGCCACGCATGATCTCTCTGTGTTTTAGTGCTTCTTCAGGGCGGTGTACATTGCCAACCCGAAACGTGATTGCCATAAAGCTGCCATTTTAATTAAATCCCGGCGTGGGTTTAGGTGCCTCCAACACAGCCCTTATCGAGACACAGCGAGGGCATCCGGGCCTTACTCCATCCCTTGGGTTGGCTTGCTCCCCGACATGCCCCGCCCAGTATCTTGCTTGACATTATTCCGCATTACCAGTACTGCCCTGTGGCTTGCACTTCTCACAACGAGGCCATTTTTGTTAGTGAGAGGAGCTTACTTCCCCACCCGCAGCCTCACACAATGTCTCATTCCCATTCGGCAGAACAAAACGTCGTCGTTCGCAAAAGCCAGTTGGTCGTACAGAGTGTAAATTGATCCAAGCCATGCGAAAATTGCCGCAATTGCCACACTTCCTTCGTCATACCGCCTTTTGTCTTTTTCTCAAGACATCCGCCAATTGTTAGAGTCGCATCTGGCCTCGCATCCCAGGCCACATCAACTGCACCCTCCCTACGCAGCCACTGCGCCGACTGCCTTCGCGAGCGTGTCTGCTGCGGCCATTTCGTATAATTTTACAGGCGCCATATCGTTTTTAGTGCATGGGTGCCAATCAAGCACAAACCCATATCGGCATGAGAGGCTCAAGCCACCATTCGCACAAGCGCTTGGCATCCCCGCAAAGCTCTTTGAGGACACAATGCGCGAGCCTATTGAAGGTGTCAGCACGCATTTGTCCCCAAGAATGCGCACGGCAAGTCTCTTTTCTCCAAAATTGCACGACGATGATGCGCCGGTAATGGTATCTTTCACGTACTGCGGGACGAATGCGACGTCATTTACTGACAGGTTAGCTTGTCCTGGTCCTACTGGAGCGACATGCACGGCGAGAGAATGAATGCAGGACAAATTCCGAGAAGAGAAATAAATATACGGTCTTTTAGATGTGCATGTTCCAAGTGTAAATGTACTCCTGTATACGTTTGGTGAGATGAGTAACTTCTATCTTAACCGACATTCAATCTACCTCCCTCACTATGAATTCCAGTCGCTTTGCCAAGGATGGCGTAGTAGTTGATGCAAGTGCATTGTCATAGAGATTTAGGTAATAAAGTTCCCAGTATTCAACAGCGCTCCAATGGCCAGGCTCAAAGGGTCTGGGGTGTGCATTTGTCAAGGCTTTGCTGTGATAATGAGAGACATGTTTATAAATAAAACTGACGGGATATAACAAACTTGTTCAATCTAGGACCATCATGTTCCAATTTTACCCATGCCCTACCGGCCATCTCGGAGTTCTTTGAGAAATCTCCCAAGTCTCTTCGGTCATGTCCAATTCGAAACCGATAATACGCCGGATGGCAGATGGGAAATCATGAAGGGGTTTTCTGTTTCCGTGAACTATCCAGCGCATTGGCCTGCTACGCCCCCTACGCGATATCAGTCAATGTAGGCTGTCTCGTCCTGCGGGTACACCCTTGCCGCCAGGTGTGTAATGCCATGCGCTGAGACCTAACGACAGTAAGTTGTTCTTCCAAGTAATATGAACAGGACTAAAAGAGTGAAAGATCAGTTGGTCGAAGGTGGGATTGCTGGCAGACTAATGTTAGTCGTTGGAATCCTGGGCTGCAATACATATCTTGGAGTCAACATTGATCCGTCAATGCACGTAATCATTACCATCCTATGCTCTGCTCGTAGCTCAAGTATGAATACGTACCCGTAGCTGCTTCCGCATAAACTAGCCAGTGCTTGGGCATCCAACCCAGTTATAGTGACATCAATACCCCATTCAGATCCTAGCCTTCAACTCTCTTCGACTGATGCTAGAGTCAGTAAGGGGGATTGACCATCTTACCGGTATGCTCATTACTCAAGCTACTATCAATGCATGTGCCCAAGCAAAGAGAGATTAACCGCTGCGCTAGACCGTTATATCATGGGGGAAAATATTGGTCAATAGTTGCTATTGCGGCAATTTTTGTAGCACGTAACAGCTGTGAAGAGCGCCTGTGCGAATGGTCAGGGAGTACAAAGTTCGATACGGTCGGTCAGGCCGCAGCAGAAGGTGGGCACTGCTGAGTTGTATATTCGGTAATTGCATACTCTAAGCCCCATATCTACGCTTCACCTATTGAAATGGCTTTTTGGGGCAGCCCGTATCGGATGCGATAGCCAGACTGCACAATGGCCCCATTGAGGCACGTTCTGCGAGGCAGCCCTTTGAGAATTTTACATTCCAAGATACCGACGCATTGGAAGGGGTACAGATACACTCATATGAGCAAAGCCAGGAAGAATGATGAACAAATTTCCCATCTTGGTGCCAAGAACCTGAGTCGTAAAGGTGCGCGGGAGCAATGAACCGCCATGTCCCAAGGGCATTTTATCTTCCAGCATATCAATAAATGAGCCATGGAACTCTTCAACGGTTTTCCTAATGAAAAGATACATATAGACGATGTAGAATGCCCGATTTAAAACGAGGCATCGGCGATTGTACGCATTCCCATACGCAAGCGAATGTTTTCTCTTTGACTTTCCAGCAGATATCTACCTGGATAGACAAGAGTGAAGGCGGTGCAAGCCACGTGTATCAATACAATAGACGTCGAGCGCCTTGGCTAGCGTTGCACTTCATGTTCGTCATTACATGAATATGGCATTTATTACTTGATGAGTTGAATTATCACTTGGCAAAAGTCAGCGTCGGCTGAAGAGGTACATACTCCGTGAAGAATGGGCAGGCCAATCGGACTTTTCTTCGTCTACAAGTCTAGTGCTTCAGTGACAACTTAAATCATATCAATTCAAAAGCCAAACCAGTGGTTTTTGGACAGTGACAGCGTGTCAACTCAAGCCATACTTCCTCAACGGTCGCATTATGGTATACTTTTAGTCCCAAAATTACACATGTAGTTAATCACAGCTTGCTCTCCTTCTTTTCTCCCGAACCCTGGTCCTGAGAAATCTCCAAAAAGTTCTCGGGCTCGCAACAGTACAAAAAGATGTCGGGCACCTGGTGCTTCTTGTCAAAATTGCTCACGTACGCAATCCTACCGCCGTTGCCATCGTCGCCGGAGCTCATCCAATCTGAATGGTACATCAGAGGACACGGCTCCTGCTCAGCCGCGTCTCCCTCTTCGTCGTATATCTTGGGCGGTGATTCCCCCCCGTACATGCAGTCGATGAAGCCCTTCATAAAGTCGTCCTTGGTGACCCCGCCCTCGTTCTCGAGGACAATGTTGGGGTCCACGTCTGGAAGGCCGCATGGGCAACACAGGCCGTGGGGCTCTTCAAAGAGTTTTATCGTAAACTTCTTGGTCGGTGGGTCTGTGAGGTACTTTGGGACTTCCGGGTCGTTTGTGAGGGAAGCGGACAGTTGGGTGAAGATGTTTCGCCAGTAGCGCTTGTAGTCTTGAGCAGACTCTTCAGGCAGGCATTCGCGGAATTCCTTTTTTGTAGTGGCCTCAATAGCAGCCACTAGGGGGCGCCATTGCTCAAGAAGTTCGTCACCATCCTCGTAAGAAGAATCAGACTCTACCTCATCGTCATGGGACGACGCAGGCGCAATTGGCTTTTCTCCTTGCAGGTCGAGGACCGAGTCTTCCTTGCTGAGAGCCATGTTGGTTGTGTGTATTGAAGAAAGTGGCCATTACAGCCATGGCCAGGTCACGGTTATTATATACATGGCAAGGCATTCTGTGTTTATGTTTCGGTCTGAGTCACTACGGCGATGTAGCAGGCAGCAACCAGTTGCGGGGTGTCAGCCGCTTTTCTAGTGGGCGAACCACGTCGTATATGGGCCAATGGAATGCGGTCATATGACAGAATTTCTTCCGCTGATATTTGTTGTACTAGGTTACGACGACAATTGGAGGTATTTCATATATCGGGGCTGAGATGGTGGATGACAAGATGACATCATGTTCACCAAAGGATCTCGAACCACTTTATTTCCTGGGTCTTTCGTTATTACAGTTCAATCTATTTTTGGCCTAAACAAGCTATGATAACCCATCCATGGCGATGTAGCAGTCCATTAAAAAATATAGCACCAATCTATTTGCCAAAAATATCCTAGCCATGCTGGGGAACGGACTCGGCGAATAGAAGTAGATATGTGCTACTTGCTTGTGCGAATGTTTGGACTTGAATATATTTTAAAGCAATTTGGTTTTCCCCAAAGTTACTAGCACTGCTTCTGCCAAAGAAAACTCGGTTTCTACTTCAAGTTTCCTGGCAAGTACAATACTTTTCTCATTATACTAGCCGACCCAGTCACTTGGAAATCCATCTCCGCTTCAACCACAATGCTCACAAGGTGTTAGTCAGAGAATTCAAAGTCAGTAAGTGTCTCTTTCTGAATCATTATATATATTTGTCTTTTTTAGTTTGTTTCAATTTTTCCAAGTGTTGTTTTCTAATGAACCCACAAGTAGGGTGCACGTCGCAACTCACATGCAACGAATTCTCGCCCCATACCAAAACCAAGAGACGCGTAATCATGAAACAAAACGAAAACTAACGAAACCGAATATTACGGGGTGTGTGACAGATCTCTTTCTTGCATAGGCAATCCAGGAAGGACACAGTCATCATCTACCCGCGCCAAGGGCACAATCCAACGTAAGCGTTTCAACAGAATTCGCGCCGGCAAATCAGGTCGGCGGTGTTTCTCAATCCGGCAATCGAGTTTCCCGTGTCTTCAGATCCAGCAAAGATCTCTGAGAAAAACTGATCCGATTGGACGGCTCATTTGGAACAGCCGGAAACCGGAATCCAAGTTTCACGTGATGGCAGATTGATAAGATTAGTACATGCAAGATCTCAATCTAGTGTTTTTGGGGGGGAGCTGATGTCATTTTAGCGTCATGGCCACCATTTCAGAACAATGGTCTCTGTGCTGCTGAACAAAAACACACATTGTTGGATAACAATGTCCTTGTCCTTATTTTCACAGGTATACACTCAACACCAACCTCCCAAAAAGGGAGACAACAGAATTGTTGATATCGCTACCCCCTTCCACCTTCCCCTTTTTTCTCCTGTCTCAAACACTAGGGGCCGTCGGTCCCCTCTCATATCCGACAATCGCAACCTGGCGAGATTGTGAGCAGCCAGCCTAGGGGAAAGCTAGAGTGAAAAAAACAACCGAAAAGAACAATCACAAGTAGAAAGAACAAGCAATGTCTTGGGATGACATTGCGCCGGTCATTGTCTAGGGGAGGAACCCTATTGTGACATTCCAGCGATCGGCGCTGACATGTGCTAGAAACCTGAATCTGGGACCCTCCCCCCCTCCAAACGCTGGCCGAATTCCGATCGTCAACCCGGTCCGCCGCCGGCTCCCTTTTTTTCTTTTTTCCCTTATGGAATGTAAAACAGACAAGGAAACAAGTATTAAGATTCACAGCGCCTTGGCTTTTTTTTCACAAGCTTTTTTTTTTTTACTTTTCGGTTTGTACGAGATATACGCGGATGAGAGAGAGGGCCCGCACCACTGCGATCGTACAGATAGCATAACGCTTTTTTTTTTCTGTTGTTCATTCATGGTGGTCCCTTGTCGAAACGGACAAGGATGTGCACAGGCGGAGTCGAGAATAGGTCTGAGACATGCATCGGGAAGCAGTTCAGCCACGTATGCAATGCAACGCAACCTCGTTTATGGCATTTACCGTCTTTGCATCTGGGCCAAAAATGCATGCTTGGGCTCCCAATGAGAGAGAAAAAAAATCCCGTGAAAGGAGGTAAAATGGCCTGACAGAATTCGGACTAATTTTGTCCGGCTGCAGTCAATTTCCCAACAAAGATAAACAAGGGGGGGGGAGACAAAGCAGGCAGGGGTCTAGCTAGCCTGCTAGGTCGTTATCTTAATTCAGCCTCTTTATTTTTAATTATTTTTCGCTTTTTTATTTTTCTTTCTCTTATCGCACATCCAGGGGACGAGACTTTGGCGCTTTGACGAGACGGTGCGCCATCCATCTGAGGTAAGCCCGCTCTTTTTTTTCAGAACACCGTGTTTCTCACCGATCTCGTTGGCGAGCATGGTATAGACTCCCTGATTCAAGCAAAGCCCGGCGAATTTGGGGTAAGGGGAAGAAGAGAGGGGAGGGGGAGATCCAATGCACACGCTCAGACTCCCCCACGTGCGGGCTTCACAAGCAAAAAAAGAAAACAGCCACACACGCACGCTGGCCTTCTTCTTCCCCCTAAGACCTTTCACATGGTTCGGCGCCGGCGCAGGCCACTAGCCCGGCTGTAGCTTGAAACCAAATCACATGTAAAAATAACACAACGTGGGAACAGAGCTTAATCTCACCTGTCAGAGGTGAATTGAGGGGGGCCGAGGGAGCGGGCGCAATTGAGTTTTTTTTTTTTTTTTTGCGTCAATGAATCTGGATCAGAAAATCTGGGACTCAACAATGCACGTCTCACATGTCGGTGTGCTGTTCCTCATTTCACGCATGCGCAATCTTGCTTCACTTGTTTCACCTGTTTCACACATCAAACCCGTTTCTCTATTGGTGCGAGAGTAGTAGTAAACAAAAAAAAGTAGCAGAAGAAAAAAAAGCGCCCTTTCTATGAACCTCTAAAATTCTCCGATATCTGCGTCTGTGTAGGTCTAGGTAGTCTAGTTCTTTGCGTAGTCTAAAAGCGGTCGCCTTGTTGCGTTCGACACATGCCCCCAAGTCATTTCGTCGGGCATTCCAATAATCATGTCTATCATCCAATTGGAGAGAGGTGGTCTATAACGTGCTTTCTTTTTTTTCCTTTCTTTCGTCTTGCGTATTGTATGTTTTCCCTTATCTCATAACATGCCATAACATGGCCTTTCTATTTGGCCCAGCGCAGAGCACCGGGACGGGCAGGGTCGTGCTCCACGTACTTGAGGCTGCCAAAGACGGACCACAGCTGGCCGAGGAAGCTGCGGTCGTCGCGGACGTAGTGGGCGCCGATGACGGGCATGACGGCCGAGGTGGCCTCGTCAGCCTTGTAGAAGGGGATGCGGCTACGGGCGGGCGGGTTAGCTTTCCGGGTCGCGTGTGCGTATAGCGATGCGAAAACTCAGTTCGCGCGCGGCGGGGGGAGGGGGGAACGGATGCGTCTACTTACGGGAACAGGTGGTGGATGACGTGCTTCTCGATGATGCCGTGGAAGATGTGCTTGCCAATGAAGCCAAAGTCGCGGTCGACGGTGGCCAGGGCACCCTTGACGTAGGACCAACCCTCAGGGGTGTAGTGGGGAACCTCGGGGTGGTTGTGGTGGAGATAGGTGATGGCGACTGTTGGGGAAGAAGAGGGGCCCTTGTGGTCAGCAAAGTTCATTCAATTGTCTTGGCTTTTTTTGGGGGGTGTTGGCTGTCAGACTTACCGAGCCAGTGGTGAACCCAGAGGTAGGGGACGAGGTAGAGCAGCATGGTGGTGGAGGTGCCAATCTTCTGGGCGACAAAGTACAGGATGGTGCCCATGATGGCCAGGCCGACGTCGGACAGGAAGATGTAGATGGCCTCGCTGGGGCGGAAGACGGCGCTGGTGGGCTCAAAGTGGCTGACGCGGAGCCACTTGGAGATGCCGGTGAGCTCGCGCTGCTTGCTGCCCTTGCCGGAGGAGGCGTTGAAGAGGAGGTACGCCTGCCAGCCGAAGAGCTGGTGGAAGACGAGGCGGATGGCCTGGGAGATGGGCGTGTCCTCGAAGAGCTCGGCAATGTCGATGCCGGCGACGATGGTCTGCTTGGAGGGCTTGGGGGCGGTGGCGGGCACAAAGGCCATGTCCTTCTCGATGTGGCCGTGGTACAGGTGGTGGCGGTGGTGGGAGAACTTCCAGGAGAAGAAGGGGACGAGCAGGAAGCTGTGGAGGACCCAGCCGGTGAAGGCGTTGAGGCGGGTGTGCAGGGAGAAGGCGTTGTGGCCGCACTCGTGGCCCAGGATCCAGACGCCGGTGCACACGAGGCCCTGGAGGAAGCCGTAGACCATCCAGGCGGCGCCGCGGAGGATGGGGTCGGGGATGGCGGGGATGAAGGTGAGGGCGGCCCAGACGAGGCCGGCCACCATGGTGAAGTCGCGGACGACGTAGTAGTACGACGTGACGAGCGAGGGCTGGAAGCAGTGGGCGGGGATGGCGTCCTTGATGGACTTGATGTCGGGGAACTGGAGCTCAGCCGTGGCCTTGACCTGGACGACGGGCTGCTTCTCCTTCTCGACGACGAGCGTGGTTGTCGTCGAAGATGCCGATGCGGCGGCGGTGCGCTGTCTGGTGGTGGGCGCCATGATTGCTGCTTTTTGTTTGCTTTGTAGAACAACAACAACAACAACAACAACACAATGGAAGGTTCTCAAAAAGCAAGACTAGGCTGAGTGGTGGTTGTAGATGGGGATGTAGGTGGGAGGTGGTGGTAGGTGGTGGTGGTGGGTGGTGGTGTCTCCGCCTACTACAGATTTTGAATTGCCAAGACCAATTGACCCAGACAAACCAAAAGCAGAGTGAGAGTTTGAACAGAGAGAGAAGAAAAAGAAAAAGGTCCAGGGAAGAAAAAAGCCCGAGGGGAGGAGGGTTAAAGAAAAAAGGGCTCCTGGGCCATTGCTCCCTCCCAGGGCAGAGAGACACATTTAACTCGGACAGGGTCCAATTCTGTCTTTGACCCGATTTAGTTCTAGCATGAAAAAAAATAATATTCATAAAAAATAATAAAAATAAAAAAATGCAAAAATAAAACCCGTCTTCGTCTCGTCCGTCGTCGTCGTCGTCGCCGCTCCCCTCCCCTACC